>JXSR01S004059.1:46344-63777 GCA_000969725.1 Ophiothrix spiculata
GGATGTGTTTCTTTTCACAATAGCCCAGTGTTTACCCACATTGCTGACACCTCAAAAACGCCAGAAACCTGTACAGAAGTATAGGAGTTGAATTGGATTTGCAGGTATATTGTACAATGTTGCATTGCATCGTGGGATATTGTGAAAACCTTCTCTGCCATAAATTAAACATATGATTGGTAAATTCCCCAGTGAACTCACTACCAAGTTTTGATATCTTTACATAACCCTGGCCTCGTGCATAAACAAAATCGCAAGTTTTTACCCATGTGTATACTATATCTGCTCTCCTCGTAATAGATTGTTTTAAGATCCCATTAACTCTGAGTCCTTGTTTTAAATGTTAAAAGTATAGTTATATGTACCATTATCCTAAAACCATTATGCAGTGTTCCACTAAGGCCGTATGTCGCGAAATTGGCGCAGAAGCTCAAAAAATTGGCACGAAGGGTTCCCAGAACATAATCCACAAATATAGGGTTTAGGTTATGCACAATGAAGAAACGGTTCATCACGGTAGACAATTGACCACCTGAATAGACTTTTAAAATTGTTTTGTGGATTATATTCAGTTTTTAAGATTTTATAAAAGCATTTTAGATTTTACTATGGGTCATATGCCATAAGTTGGGTTAACTTTGGGTAACATCAAGAAAATAGGCAAAAGCAGGAGTTTTCACTTTGCGTTACATAAACTAAAAATAATGACCATATAAGACCAGTAAAAATACCTCCAAATACACCAATTCGTCATATCACATGTCAACTGGGTCTAAAGGGGTATCCTTGTCCCCAAATCTTATGAAAGAAAATTCATGGAATTATGTGGGAATATTGATAGATTCTGCAACGTATCTTGGCCATAGAGGTTTCGTGACCCCAGATCATCCGAGAGATCACCGTCAATTCCATATTTCTATGTCACATGTGTAACTTATCTTGGTATCATTGTGTCCAATTATTTGAAAATCTATACAAGTATGTGTGAATAGTGTCCAAATATGTAAATTTCGAAGCTCCTCATCCCCCGCCTCCTCATCCTCTACCGCTTTGGTTAATGAACACATTAATTAATCCCAATCAAAAACCAAATAAGCTAAACGCATACAGTTTTCATTTGATTAAAATATATTTATTCCTCTCTTATTTGATACCTTTTCTTACAATAAGGAAATTATGACATAAAATTATAGTGCAGTAAAGAATTTGTTACTACACCGCTTTATTAAGGTAGGCTTGGCGTCCAAAGACATTCGTTCACGCGAGAGACATTCGCTTGCGATATTTGCTGTGTCACATTCAATGTATTCTCTAAAATGGGGAGAACATATTGCTAACAATATTGGTTAAAATCGATGTTGGTATCATTCAAATAGACGGTAATGTCGATTTAACCAATATTAAAGCATTATAAGTGTCATTACCTTCCAATTAACCGAATAAGTCAGAGCGAATATAACATGCGAATGTCTCTCGGATGAACGAATATCAAGCCGATTTGACATCAAGCCTTACCCAGTATATAACACATGACCTACGTTAACATTTGGTTAAAGGATTTTTAAAGTGAAACCGACACAAAAGTCAATAATGATATATTGCATGAATTATTTTCATTTCAGGCCCTTGTCCTGCTGGTCAGTACTCAGAGACAGGACTGGAGCCATGTCGACCTTGTCCAAGAGGCACATTTCAAACTGAAATTGGTCAAACATCTTGTACGTCATGTCCAGAAGGTCACTACACACATAATGAAGGTGTGGCCACTCCACAATTCTGCCAAGGTAAATTAATTCGCTTCCTGTTACGATTTTTTTTTTCTCAGCAAAGCTGAAATTTGCATTACACATATTCATTCGGGTGTTAATATTCTGTCTATATAATACTCTGGCAACAAGTTATGTGCTTACTGAAACCAACTCGAACTTCCTATGGGTAATAAATCTAATGCAATATCAGTTCGGCGAAACTCACAATTCGGATACGTATCCAAATTCGGATACACACGTACATTTCGTACCCGAATTGTGATACCCGTATCAGAATAAGGATATGGAGGGGTATCTGAATTCTAATACTCCTATCGTGGCGCAGGAAACAAAGCGATAGCGCAAGCTGGCAAGTACATGTACAACATCTTTCTTGCATTTATGATAAATGTATCTGTGGAAATGTCATTTTCATCTGTGCAATTCCTGCGGAACAGCTTCAAAACATGCCCTGATAGCTTCTTATCACAGAAGGCAAAATAATTTGGCCTAAACTTTCTTAGAATTTAGATGACAAATGATGATAATGTTATTGACTTTTATACAAACCGGTATGGTGCGCGGTGAAGCTGAATATTCATTTCAGCTGATATCCCGTTTCAGCTGTTTTTAATCCAAATTCGGATAGGTATCCGAATTGTGATACAGAGTATCCGAATTCGGATACGTATCCAATTGTGAGTTCTGCCTAACTGATATAGGCGTTTATCTCACAAAATACTGTTACCTACTGCACTCAGGGCCACAGCAACAATGAAATGAATTAAACTTTAAGATATTTTTAATATTGCATACCATGTGTAATGGCTCACCCCTAAAGGGGGACTTTGCAGTAGATATCAATTTTGATTTTATCGATCATTTCATCTGTAACAGCATTATATAAGCTTGGACACATTACTTATATTTTCTTCTTTTTTAATTTGATTAAGACGATCAAATTTTACATTTGAAATCTACTGGAAATTCTTCTTCTTCTTCTTCTTCTTCTTCTTTTTTTCTGCCTATTTTCTCCAGTTTCTAAAAATGTGTTCTGCCGCAAAATCACCCTTTTTGGGTAGGCTATCACATATGAACTCAGACAAGAGGTGACTCACAATGAGGGAATTGTTCGTAAATAATTGAAGTACATACAGAAAATATAGTAGGCTTAACCTAACCCCAAGAGCAAAAATCTGTTCATATGATAAAATAACCTCAAAAGTAGATAAACCATGCTATATAAATATCTCCATGGATAGACCTTCCTTTTATGATATTTTCTATGTACATCATTCTGTTCTATTTTGTCCTATGAAATTAAATACAAAAGTGGTCGATGAATGCGCAGATTTCATGCCATGCAGCAATGGTGCTACTTGCATCGATAACCCTACCGGATATGACTGCCAATGCATGCCGGGATACTTTGGTCGTCATTGTGAGATAGAAATCGATGAATGCATTGACCAACCTTGCAAGAATGGGGGCGTATGTTATGACAAAATCAATGGATACACGTGTGTTTGTCCTACTGGGTATGAGGGAGTAAATTGCCACATCAACATTGATGATTGCGTAAACTGTAAGTACATTATTTTCTTGAATATTGTTATATTTGATAAGGGTCAAATTAAAGTGTGCCGAAGACTTTTTAACGGTTGAATGTTTCTGGGTTACATCTATTTGTCTGTTTGTTGATTTTGACTCGACTGACATTTTAATATATGGATTTTCTGAGAGTAAGAAGTTAAAGCCCGAAGTAAAGGAGAAGTTGGTTCTCTTAAGTATCAAATTCCACCCACCTGGTATTCCGCAGAAAGCTAGTTGATAAGATGACACTTTTTGGTCAATTGGTTTTTGTCTGCACTCATTTATTCGAGTTTCATCAGGGGTTGAATACATTTGTATAGCCCGGGTTTGTGGAGGGATATTATGAGGATGTGGTAGTTTATGGGAGACGTGTGTGAGGGTGGTTTATATGTATATGTATTAGCAAATACTTGTTACCTTGGTTAAAGAAAATGAAAAGTATGATAAGTTAATGAAAAATTACACTAAAAAGAAATGAGACAGACCTAACAAATAGAATATGTGAGAGTTTCAGTTTTCCATCTATAAAGTCTGACATAATAATGTGAAAATCATCTTGTATTTGACATCAAATCAATGATGTAAAAGTCATGTCATGTTTGATAATGAATCAATGGTGAGAATACCATCGCATTTTTGACACTGAATCATTTAACATCCACTATCTAAATTCGGATGTCTTGTGTTAACTTAACTGGATAATGGATTTTACTTTTCCATGACAGCTGTTTGTGATAATGGTGGTGAATGCGTAGATGGACTTAATGAATATACATGTGCCTGTGCAGCTGGCTTTACAGGGGAATTCTGTCAGATCAATTTGTTTGACTGTGCCTCCAACCCGTGTCTCAATGATGCTAAATGTGTTGATTTAGCTTCGGTCTGTATATATTGATAACGTAGTATGTAATGAAATAGATATTTCCATTAAACGTATAATTCACCTTTAAAAAGAACTTGTAAATCGTATTGGCCGTAAACAAATGGCAATGATAAGGCTTTCTTAGTCATAACGCCCCTAGCAGAAGAACGTGGAGAAGCTTAAACAAGTATTCAAAAGCATCTGAAATTGGCAAAAGTGTCTCAAATTGAAAATCATCTCATAATGTGTCTCATTTTGCTCTAAAAATAATAAGCAATATGGGATACATTATGAGATGATTTTCAATTTGAGACACTTTTGCCAATTTGAGATACTTTTGAATACTAGTGTATAATTATTCTTGTCGAAAGTTATGTAGAAACAGATAAATATTTTGCAAAAAATATAATTAAGGGAAAAAAGAGGAGAACGTGTGGCCGAGTGGACAAAGCGCCCGGTCTGTAATCTATATGTTATGATGAATTCGTGCCCCGCTCGTATGGTTTTTAGCTAACATTTAAAAAGTGTGTATTGGTCATTTACACACAGATTTGTTTATTAACTCTCGTCTTCCTTAGCCTTATTTTTTTTTTGAACATGTCTTCCTGAGGGGGGGGGGAGGCTGGATGGTTTTCATCACCCCTGTGATTGTGAACGTCATACGCGTAAAATTAATTTGTTTGGTACCTTGATATAGGGTATTGTCTCTTACCATTACGCCAAAATTATAAAAATCTGTAAATGCGTTATGTAATAATGACGTCACAAAGTACTCCCTACTCGATTACGAGTTTTGGCAAAAATCACTGCTTATTAACAAATTTGTTATTAAAGTTATAAATGTAAATGTTCATGTTTTTTTCTAAGGAATAAGAGAAACGAAATTTCTAACCAGATTTGTAAGGTTCAGGTTCATACCATTCAGATATTTTTCAAAAGGTTGATTTAAAATGAACAATGTGATTCGTTTTCTCCGTTCTTTATTTATTTAAATCTTTTCACATCATAAGGATAGACTAATATATCAAGTTTTAACGTAAATGTCGGGATTTTTGTTCCAGAACTATACATGTTGTTGTTTACCCGGCTACTCAGGGCGCCATTGTGAATACGCTGAAAATAGTTGTATTTCATCTCCCTGTATGCATAATGGCACGTGCTGGCAGCAAGCGAATACCTTCTTATGCAACTGTCCACCAGGGTACACAGGACGTCGATGTGAGTTTGAAATTAACGAATGCTTGGCCGAGAATGTCACGTGCCACAATGGAGGCACGTGTCATGATCTGGTTGGTGGATTCAAATGCACGTGCACGAGTCGGTTTGGAGGACCTTTCTGTGAAACCGGTAAGAGAAAAGCATTCTTGGATTGAGCGGAGTATTTTTTTTTAGCAGATACTTAAAACTTTTACTTGATTTCCTATTAACCACATTATGGTTTAAAAACACCCGATCATTTCGAGGCAAATTAGACTGAACACATATGGGAATATTGCCTATATTTGGATTATTTTACTTTTTTCCACAAAGCCTATTACAGACTTGACATTAAATATGGAATATATTTTTTCTGTTGGTTTCCATCTTGAATAACCCGCCATATCTCGGTATGTACCAATTTCAGAGACTTGTGCTTGCTCGTGTTCGTTACTAAACTTATAAACTTCAAATCAAGGGCACTTTTAAGTTCATTGATGTGACACAGCGACGATGAGAAACTTGAAGGCGCAAATAACTCTGAAAAATTAGGTCCAAAGCCGTGCACAGTAATATTAAACAGAGGAAACTTAATTTTCCATATTTCATTTCGTACATTACCTAGAGATGTTAAATTTACAGGGTTGATTAACACAATGTTAGTGATAATTTCTGATCAATCAATATTTCCTCTGTCATCATTGAGAAGCGTACGACGTCATGACTCTCCATGGCATGCTCTCCATTGTTGATTGGAGAGTTCTTTAGGGTATCTCAGCCAAAGCACCAGGCACAGCCCAACAAAACTCCTTCACCTCGATTGATTAATATAATATGCTGTTAATCCAAGGTGTTACTTAACCCAGATCTTCTCAATAGGATAAATATCCGAAGATCTTACCGGACAAGGCAAGATCTCAACACCAGGATCTTCCAGGAAAGTCCAGACTGTACGAGCACGACGGACGTGAGTGGTGTCATAGTTGAGCACATTTTTTTTTACAAAGATGCCTCTAGCCAATGACACTATCACGGCTTCTAGAATGTATCTGTACTGGGGCTGATGGAGGCTGCCTTTCGGGGTGATCAAGGCCGATTTTCCACCTGCATGTGAAAACCCCAGAAGACAATGTTACCTTCTTCTGAATGAATGGTTGATAGCATGTGCGATTCAGAATAACCCTACTCTAAAAATCTTCTACTCTAATGCGCCCATCTTGGAAGTATATTTCAAATTTAGCCTAAGCACTGTAGACAACGTTATCTCATTGATGGGCCACAAAAATGGAAAAGATCTGTGGCTCAGTCGAAGCGCGTTGTGAAATATTTTTGGTCAAGATATTTTTCTCCGGTGGTTTTCTAACATGATCGCCAGTTTGAATCAAGCGAGAAATCACAAATGTTCTTAATGCGACCTTATTTTATGAAAGATCATGGTGTTGGATACTTGCCATTTTTGGTAAGATCTTCATATATGAACTCTATCGAGGACTTCTCGGCTGAAGTAACACATCGATGAACAACAAGTTGCATCAAACCACCAATGTACAGGAATTAGTTCAGTCTGTGCTTAATATTTAGGCTGGGATACCCGTCAGAACTCTCCAATCACGATTGGAATGTCCGCATGGAGAGTCAAGACCCTCTACGCTTCTTATCGATGACATAGCAAAAAGTGACTGGTCATAATTTATAACCAACAATATGTAAAACAACCCTGTGAAATTGCCAACTGTCCAAGTAATTCATTGAAGAAACTACGGCAAGTTTACTTTCCTCAATTCCGTATTATTGTTCACGAGTTTGAACCCAATTTCGCGAGGTTTTTGTGCTTTCAGGTTCTTCATTGTCTCTGTATCACCTAAATATGCACAAAAGAGGTCTTGGTTTAAAGTTTACATGTATAGTTACAAATATAAAGAAACACACCTTCCTGGAGTTGTCATATACTGAGATATGGCGGATTTTTCAAGATGGAAACCAATAGAAAAAATATATTCCATATTTAATGTCAAGCCTGTATAGCCGTATACGTTTATTTTTTTTAAAAAATCTCACTTTACAAACAATTCCCTTCAATTGGCAATAAAGCAGATTATCGGTAATGTATAGTTTAGCAAACAATATCGAAAGACTATGCACACACTTAAAGGCTACTGTCCTTTTGTTTAATGCATCAAGGATTAAAGTCATGCCTACTTACACATGTCAGAATATCATACTTTTTGGTGTATATGAAGAATGTTTTATACATAAACCTTGATCAGTGATTTAATTTGTATAAACGTGATCCAAATAGCATCTACATATTACAAAAAGTTGTCGTCTTTTCCGCTGAAACCTCATAATAATTCAATAATTTTATAATGTTTGAATAGCTTGATTGTGTTCAAGTTTTGACAGATTATATTGCTTGCTTGGTGGTTCTTATTGAATCTCAAATAATATTTTATAAATATATGGTGTTGATTTGAATGATAATGAAATAAACTCGCGCTGTTTTGCCTGCCAAAAACGGCTGAGAACCATGACTTAGAGATCTTCCCGTTTGAGCTCTGTATTGTCTGTTAATATCTACATATCTTTGTATCCGTCTAATATCAGCGTTTGTATAATTTTTCATGAAAAATTAGCATTTCATCACGGCAAAAATGGATATTTTTATGTAAGCAAAAGGAAAAAAAGCGGCATTGCAATGTAAAGGGTTTATATTTTACTCCACGATCTGAAGTGTACTCAAATGGCCGAGTGGATGTTCCAGTGCTTTGCAATGCATGGCTAACCCGCGCCATAAGCCAAGTTAAGTCCCCACAAATGCAGTAGAAACTTTTTTTTATGATTAAAAATAAAATTCTGAATCACATTTTTCTGAGCAATCTTAATTGTGTAGCCTTAATGAGATTTAATACACGTTAATTGATGTGCTCATATTAGTAACCATTTCTTTATATGGACGATGGCGTGAACAGACAATGACAGGTTTCAACGTACAATATCTATCACTGTATGTATTTATCATCACTATTAATATAAGAACTCAAAGCATACGATGCTTTCATTCAATTGATGACATTTAAAAAGATGGGACCTCATCAATATTAACAGTGTGTTAGTACCATTGTGTATATCAAGCCCACTATCCACAGATCTTAATGACTACATTAATCTTTCAGAATTGGCCAATGACTTTGATCTCATCTTCCCGTCCTCCGCTCGTCCCACAAACTACGCTTTTTACCAGACTCTGCCAGACCTCTATGCCTTCACAATAGCATTTTGGATGCGTACATCAGATAAATCAAACCTGGGCACACCTGTTTCTTACGCAAACTTTGCCACTGATGGATCATTTGTCGACAACATGTTGACACTACACGATTACAACAACTTCATCTTATTCATCAATGGAGAGAGTGTCGTAACTGACATGAAAGCAAACGAGTAAGTCAGTATAGTGTTGGTGCATTGTGTCGCGGATGTATGAGACATCGTGCTTATTAAAGAGTGAGGTGCAGGATTGTGTCTTTTTGACAAAATGAGCGGTGCTCTGGCAAAATAAGAGAAAAGTCGCAAATTTGAAAATCGAGTTTATGACATATTTGTATTCTCTATAATCTCACCTTTTGAATGATATATAATATGTCACACTTTCCTTCTCCATTCGTCATTTAGAGATCGAAATCTAAAGCAGTCCACTGAAGATATTGCAATAAAAATTCGTTGCAAATCGATTGCAAAGATACTGATTACAACAGTGTATAATAGCAACATGCAATCAATTCACCGTGAATAATTGCACTTCCCGGTAAATGTGACCTTCAAAACTTTAGGTATAGATAGACACTTATGTTTTAAGGTGTTTTATGTCAAAAAACGAAATTTGACATTTTCATCCTATTTTTACTTTAGATGCCATTTTATTCAAAATGTAGATTTGCGACTTTCCTCTCATTTTGCCAGAGCAGCCCACAAATGTCCCATTCAATGGCAATACTCCATTCATTTTTTTCAAGAACGGAGCAATTCTACATGGTCAGTCAACATACTCACATTTGTGACCCATCATATCGAAAGGTACCTTAAGGGTCCCAAAATGAAAATTGATTTTTTGGTCTCATCTGAAAGATTATATTTTAAGCTTTAAAATGACACCTTGCTTTTAGTTATTGGATGTTCGATAGCAAAGTTACATCCAAATTAGTAAAAGGCATCAGGCTGATTCAGAAAACTATAGTTCTGAGAAAATCAAGTTTAAAGTTTCTGTACTTGTAAAACTTGAATGGAGAAAGGATTTTTATCTTCTTTTTTAACAAATTAATCTTATGCTTTGGATGTTGGAGCATGATTAATATGATAGAGTACACTTCAAAGGTAACGTGTTTGATGAAATTAGAAATTCGATCTTGGATGTGATTTTGATTATGCTCAGCTTCAATGGCCCGTATTTCGTAATTTACTATGCCGGTATTAAGGTACCTATCGATATGATGAGTCACATTTACTAAACACCATACTTTCCCAAAAGTACACCCTCCAATGGTTATGACAACAAAAAATAAACCGAGAATGTTTCCCCATTGGATGAATTATAAGATGATGATACCCCATTTTTATATTTTTAAATAAATCTGTGTCATTTTCGTAGTCTCATATTTTATTTAGTCATGACTTTCATCTAAAGTAGATTACTTTAAAAAATAGATTTAATTATAATCCATTGTTATCAAATAATATTAATCAAAAAAGTGTATATCTTGCATGTGGTACAGATTTAAACATCATTTGGAACTTTTTACGCAAAGACTTGTCACAAAATGTGTGCACGATTACAAAATGATCATTATACGATTATGAAATAAATGATATGATTGTGTTTATAACAGATATTCGTCGTGGATTCACATTGCTGTAACTTGGCAGAGCTTGGATGGTAGCTGGGACTGTTTTATGAATGGATTTTTATTCAGTAGCGGAAGCGGACTACAGGCTGGCTCATTCATTCGAGGTAGAGGTTCTCTAATAATTGGCCAGGAGCAGGACAGTTTTGGTGGCTCGTTTGTGAGATCAGAGGCATTTATTGGAGAAATAAGTCAGGTGAAGAACTAAGATCGTACGATTAAAGTTTCGTATTCACTTAAAACGTGAACAAAAAACATTATCTTGTAAAATATAATAAAAATTGGTTCATTCTTCATTTATTTCGAAAGCGTCAAGTGCAGCTTATGAGATATCATGGGAATATTTATAAGTTTACTCTATCAGCCTATACTCAACAGCAAAATTAATTCAATTCCAAATGTTTTCTAATATTATAGCTTAATATTTGGGATTTCCGAATGACACCGACGGAAGTAAAACGTAAGTTTGAGACGTGTCTCTCCGATGACAACTCTGGTAGCGCATTGTCGTGGTATGATGTTCCTTACAGATTACGAGGGCAGATTCACATTAAAGGACCATCCAATATATGCCAACGTAAGTCAGTTTATAATCTATACATTTCAATTTTTATTCTATTTTATTCTAGCGTTTTCAGTTCTCAGGAAGGTGTATGCTAATATTTATAGAAAATATTGCGATGGTATTTGAGATTAAGTTACCTGAAACTACCCTAAATAAGGGGCGGCTTCAAAACTCAACCGGCGGTTGTCTGCCGGTTCTGGGCGGTTCAACCGGAATAAACAATAGCAAACCGCCCAGAACCGCCCAGTTGAGTTTTGAAGCCGCCCCTAAACAACTTTTTTTAAGGTCAATCGAGTATTGTTGTTTTCACACTTTTCATAATTATTTTCTTTAATTTATTTTAATTTGTATCGGTATGAAAGGCTACTGTTTTGAGCATGTCGTGACGATATATTTCATGTGTACTGCAATATAATAACTTTAAAACACTAATATAATTTTTGACCATTAATTTTACCCAGAGAAACTTTATGAACATGGTAATAACAAAATGTTAAAATGGTTAAGGCCAACAAAAGAAACAAGTTTGTTTCTGGTAACCCGCGCGCGTTTTTGTTAAGTTACATATTTTCCGCGTTATTTTTTTTTTTGTATTTCGTATCAAAAAAAATCTTATTGTTGATAAATAAAACAATTCTGTAAAAAAACTTACTGACTTGCGTAAAAACAAACAAATATGCAACAAAACAAGTCGCATGTTGTATTATTGAACATGAAAGAGAAACCAAGGGCGGCTAAAGTGATTTACAAAACTTTTATGGTTAATAATGATATTAATAAATAATATAAGAAACCAAGAGCATTGTTTTAATGTGTTTTTTTCTGCATTTTTGGTTTTAAAAAAGAAAAAAAGAAAAATAGCATATCGCATTGCATTTTTGAAAAGTAAAAAAATATAAAATGAAAAAGCGCATACCGCATTGTACTTTTCAAGCATGTTACCAGAAACACACTTTTTTTTTTTGGCCTAAACACAAAATTGTGAAATATGAATTATCTTATCCCATTCAATCTCAGCGTCTGTGGATAATATCCATAGTTGCTGAAATATAATACAATACGTATTATGGAGTTACAAATGATATTTTAGAATTTCAATGTTAGCATTTAAGCAATTTATCGTTAAAGGCGTATGTGACCGCAAAATATAGTGTAAAATGTTGTTTCCATATTTTATAGGAAAGTAGCTTTTGCTAGCATTGGAAGTCCAAATTATCATTCGTAATTTCTTATGTGTGCAACAACCTAGGACTATATTAATGAGATCGGATGCTCCAAACTGCGAAACCTTTTTTAAAGAAAACTGTTTGACGCCATTTTGGAGATGATTCCGCAACAGAAATCATTATTCAAGATTATTATTATACAATAGCTTAGTTCTGTCCGTTATCTCATTAAAGGACAAAGGATTTTGTTAACTAAATCGTAAATGAGAATAGAAGTATCGAATTAATTTTACCGCACAAAAGAGGCCTGTCAATCAAAGTATAGGATAGGCTATTGTCTTCGACGAAAAGCATAACGCCTAGAGATTTTTAGTTGTGCTTTTTATCGTGTAAACACAAAAGGACTGTCAAGGATTGCAATTTCTCAAGTGGGGATTATCTATACTTATTGACTCCAGTGAATAGAATAAGTAATGGGTTAACAAAATATTTTACTACGGATTACAAAATGCATTGTTATGCACGGACAGAACATTTGAACTGGGCTAGTGTGTCCGAGAAAAACGGAAACCGAGGTCAAGAGAATCTACCCGTCATGTGTGCCTAAATTGTAATAGTTTGCCACCATTCATTTATTTTATTTCACCATTTTTTTTTGTATTTTAGGCATTGACGATTGTCATTCACTACCATGTCACAACAATGGTACGTGTGAGGATCGTTTCAGGTCGTTCGTCTGCAAATGTCAGGACGGTTATCATGGGGATCGATGTGAACATAAAAGTCAAAACTGTCGTAAGAATTCGTGTTTGAATGGAGGGAGTTGCCATGACAATGGAGGATCATTCTTTTGCACATGTCTCCCAGCCTTTACCGGTAATTAACCTCTCTGTATTTTGCTGAAATCTTGTGCCTCGAAAATAAGTTATGCTTTGTAATGTGTGTAATACGGAAACGCCTGCTATATTACAAGTACATAGGCTTTGAATGACAATATAACTGGCAATATAGTAATCTGATATTCAAAACACGGAAGTTATGATCAATTTAAACGTACGTCAAATCTTCATTTCTTTGAATTTCCCGTACTCGATGTAAAGGATATTATTGGACATCAATGATTATAGAGTTATATAACATCGATTTTTAACTCATCTTAACAAAAAATAACAGCTAAAACTGACTTAAATTCGTATATGTATATTTTTTATAGGAAAAAGATGCGAAGTTCCTGTTGATCTTTGTTTCGGGGTATATTGCCTAAATGGTGGCAACTGCCGACAGGTCAAAGGTCAACATAGATGTGTTTGCCCTAAAGGTTATGCCGGCGAATATTGTGAATATGGTGAGTGCATGATCAGTTGAAAGGTCGCTATGTGATGTAATTCAAAACATCGAATAATACACATTTCCTACGATTATGAGATATAGACGTCTGAAAATCAAAATTAGTGAAACTTTGTCAAAAATCGGGAGGCTGATTTTGCAAAATGGAATTAGATTTCCTTGAAATGTATACCGTTACACCTCCGTTGATAAGTAGTTTTCAAGAGGTACTTGTAAGCTCATTTATCCAAAAACTTTTCTTAGGCTTTATTAAAAATCATTCTGAATTTCAAACACGTTTTTATCTGAAGCATGTTTGCCAAAATCTGTTAATTTTTCAAGCTCTAAATTTGCAACAGAGACATCCGATACATGCCATGTAATAAAAATTTGATATCATATTACACAGGAATAAACAAGCTTTAAGCTTTTAATTACTCAATTTTGCTGTAACGTTGTGTCTTTTGATGTAGTGGGTCACTTATAAACTTCCTCTAAAGACTATGCCGATGAAAACTGTGGATATGGTAAATAATTTGCCAAAATTGACATTTTTGGTCAAAAACAGATATCCTCATCATGTTCTGGGTAAGATCTATTTCTAAAAATGTATACTTTTATATAGTTATACATTTACTTTGAGAGTTGGAGTACACAAATAGTTTATGTCATTTGAAGGTCTACCCATAATTTTTATCATTATAAACGTCCGAAGAGTCACATGCCTTTGGATATACTGTATAGATTAACCACATGTACCAAATTTACTATGGAGTTAAACTGTTAAATACTTAGTTTGTTCAAGTTCTCAGAATACGAAACCAGTATAAATTGTATTCACTCGGATTTTTTTTTTTAAGTTAAAAATTGTTTCCCCTTGGTATTCTTGTCTAATGGCTAATTCATTAACGAATTATAAAGTCTGGTTCACACTGTGACGAAGTCACAACGGTGACGATTGTGAGTCATAAATGTAAAGCAACGACAGCCGACTGGTAGCTAAGGACACTGACACGCGGTAACACACCATCACTTGCGGGAAATTCAATATGAAATCTGCAGCTTAACGCTTCTTGCCGTTACCTCCTTTTTGTGATATATAATGCTAGCATGTTTTAACCAAACGTTTGATCATTACAAATTATGGTCTCTAAAATGTCACAATTAAGGCTGAGTAACCAATTGTGCATAATATTTCTTCTTTTACTTCAAAATGTTGTACTAGATGTTGATGAGTGTTTAGATGGTAATGGAGATTGTGACCATTCATGCCATAATACACATGGTTCATTCCGGTGCTCGTGCTTTGGAGGATTTGCACTACAACCTGATCAGAAGACCTGCCTCTGTATGTATGAAATGGTTTGATATATCACTGTATCTACAGGGTGTCCAAAAATTAACTCCCAATTTTCAAATGCTTATAATTTTAAAACCAGGATTTGCATGGCAGCTACAGACATATGTATTGATAGAGGAAACTTGTAGAATTAATTTGGTACCAAACATGATATAATTGCCACTTTTGAAAATCATTTTCAACGTAAATTACGTCAAACGTAAAAAGCCTACTTTCATACTCAGAAAAAAAACAAATGTGCGCGTCACATGTAGAGGAGGGAGCAATATTTGAAGACAGGAGAATCATTCATGATCATTTTAATGACTAATTCAGCGAAACAGCTTTTACAATGTTAATCCAAAGATTTTTGATTGTGGTTTTGCCTTAATAATTACATAATGCTCATTAATATGTTTTTAATTTGTCAAAGCGTAACTCTCGCATTGTGGTCATCTTTAAATAGTACACAACAGCATTACTCCTAATTACACATTCAAAGTTACACTCACTAGGGACATGTCAAATTACCTTCTTCTTACCCAGATTAAGCTGCCTAGTATATAAGAATATGTTCTAGATGTCTCCTTGTAGATTTCAAAAAAATAATTTACTCTAACGACAAAGCTCTGGACGTTTGTGCATGCGTTCTTTTTGATTTTTCCTGTTTTCACTGATGATGTTCTGTTTCAGGTCAGGAATAGTCCATGGTGTTGAGATGTACTGTCCTTCAGATAACCCAAAAAAGTATTTGAGTGGACTTAAATCATCGGAGTGAAAGGACCAGGGTTTCCTTGTCTTGAGCAATATGAGTGTTCATGAAAAAGTTAATTAGTAAAGCCATTCTAAACCGATTAGCTGTATGAGGCCTCATGTCGTCATAGTGAAGTGGCAGAAGAGTATCAACACTCTATGGTATATTGGCTCAACCACTTTGAACTTTCAGACTTTCTTGCTATCTTAGAAGTTTACTGATTGCATAATGTTTGGTATCAAAAGAATTCTACAAGTTTCCTCTATCAATACATCTGTCTATAGTTGCCATGCGAATCCTGGTTTTAAAGTTGTAAGCATTTAAAAAATGGGGAGTTAATTTTTGGACACCCTGTACATGATGAAAACTTACAAAATATGTGACCATCCTTCTAGAACAGTCGTAAATTCAACCTCTTGTCATTTATAGGTGTGGTTTTTTTTTCAAACTTTTTTTTAATCAAGTTTAATACAGTCTTCGAAAGTTGAGTTCAAAGGCCAGTAAGCCATATGTGTGTGTTTTCCCCTCCTTAGGATGAACATTTTTTTCTCTCATACTCCCGTTTATTTTCTACAAATTAAACATTTTTCCACGTATTTTAAAGCAAGCGTCATCATCATCATCATCAGTCGACTACAAGTTTTCTCCAGCTACAACGATCCAGAGCCTTTTATGCCAACTTTTCTTGGCTCAGCATATCTAAAAGTTTTCGGATGTTTTACAGAATAGGGGTCCCTGTCTTCCTGATTAATGTGTCCCATGATTACTTTGTCCCATTTTATGGAATTTAGAGTGCCGAGACAGTGCATGTTTCATATTCAGCCATCCATCCAGAGCATATGGCTCAAAAATTTGAGCTGCCGATACCAAACGTTCTCCACCAGTGGTGAAGCCTGGATCAAATCATGGATGGAGGCATTGACACTCAATCAATCCTTCTGATGCCAAGTATACCTCTATAGCAGGAAGTACCGTATTCATTAATCCAATTTTGCATTTCTTAGGCCAGTTGTAAAGAGCTTAACTTGGGGAAAGTGATATGGTATATCTTGACACTCTTGACTCTTTTTCCAAAATGCTGTCTAAGCATCCCCCTTTTTCCTTCAAATCTCCACTGCTGGACTGTGGCGTAGCCAGACTTTTTGGTCAGGTGGAGCAAAAATATTTTGTCCCGATTTTTTCCAGATTTTCTTCCGGCGTTTGCACATAACTTCCCAATTTTTCCCGGCAACAAATCCATTTTCGTACACCCAACATAAAGTATAAATTCAAGTCGATTTTAAAAACTGACAAGTCAGAAAAAAAAAAAAAGGTTTTAAGCGTTTTCTGCACATCTCTTGATCAGGGGGGAGGCAACCACTACCTTCCCCCCCCCCCCCCTTGCCCCGTGCTGGCTACGTCACTGCTGATGGATGCCATAGAGCCAATGTGTTTGATTTGAAGTCATCTACTTTGTTGATGCCATTACCATAAACATCCCGTGGATGACAGTTAATAGCTATGTACTTTGTTTGGTGGGGGGGGGGGGGGGGGCGCTGATGATACGTCAAGATTAGCAGAAGAAATGACAGTCCTAGATAGCTGAGATTGGGCACGAAGGAAATTTTGTTTCCTCCTGATGTTCTTTCTAAGAGATAATCCAGCAAGTTGATAAAAATAGAGCTAATACATCTCTTTGCAGTGCTCCTTTTGTTATATCTAATGAGTTTGAGATATTTCAATCCATCATAACTGCACATCTTGAGTTTGAAGAATAAAAGATTAATAATACGAATTTTGAATTTGCACTAAAATCGACTTCGCCAAACTCCCACCTTCGAATGTATTTTCCATAAAAAACATAGAAAATAATAAAAACAACAATAAATAACATATCTAAGGATGCCAAAGAGGCCTGTAAATAGCCTACAACTTGAAACATAAATACAATAATACAATTTTCATAGTTTTTTATACTTGCACCGCATAATAAATTTGGTAGCATT
>JXSR01S004060.1:47535-62595 GCA_000969725.1 Ophiothrix spiculata
GCCTTTTTAAATCAATGTCTCAAACTCATTAATATTCATGAGCATCATCAAACCAGTGCTCTGTGCCGATTTTCTATGCATAAAAAAAAATAAAACAAGCCAATTTTCTCGGACCTTACTTCTGGCTGACTGTTTTCAAGTAGATAAGATTCAGACAAATGTTTGAAACCTTGAGTTCAACTGAAAGTATACCTGTTGTCTGCATGGTGTTAGCTTATAGGCCTAAGATTTAGCCATGGTGTATCATACTTTTAACTTTTACCTCTGAGGCAAATTTATTATGTGAACTGACAAATCCAAAATGGAGACTTTATATTTGCTTAATATATTCAAAATGGCAGCCTCTATGTGCTTAATTCCCAAGGGGGTACTCGCATTGACATATATACGTATATGTGCTTTGCCTTTTGGGGTGAATTTTCACAGATTTTGGTACAGGAAATTGACGGGGATTGTTTTGCTTTTTGTCGAAGATTAATGTGCCCACATTTTGATATTGGGTGTAAGTTGAGAAATATGCTCAAAAACACCCAATTTGTGTACTATTGAGTGCATTTTTGATTGATTTTTGAGTCAAAATGAGGTGGCCCATATTTTTCAAAGTCAAGCAGGCTCATTTATGTACACTTTTTTTGTCAAGAAACCCCCACCCGGGGGCCTAATTTATTCATTTATTCAAAATGGCGCAGTCCATGGCTTATAAAGTTCTCTCTTAATAGTATAGATATTCAAATGTTGTTCAATGCACTAGTCACATATCTGATTCTTACATCACTAATTTATATTTGCCATTTATATTCATCAATCTGCATCAAACACCCTTGTATTTATCTCTCCAGCAAAATACCCATCAAGTACTTATATAGTGATACTACAATAATCATATATACATGTATATATAAATAAGGGGAACTATTATACTTTCGTACAAAATGTAGAATATAATTGACTATGAGAGTGGCAAGTATACTGTTACTCAATATAGAGTGTTTTTGTAACAAATGGATTGATTTTTGATACCTCCTCCGGTTTTATTTTCAATTATTTTGAAAGTGGAAATCGAAGGTCATTGTCACAGGAAATGCGATCTTGTAATATATATACTTGTGACCTGTCAATCCAAAATGATATGTTGTATTCAAATGGGTTAATGGTCAATTCTCAATGTTTGCTGTAGACGTATAAGTTTTCAGTATACATGTAGACCAGATTAACACTCAGTGAGTTCTGAGTTCGAATTCCGCCAGGGTTACTTATTTATTTTGTGCTGGCAAATTAGTTTCTGGTAATGTAGAATAGATGATGTTTGGATTGGGTTAATACCAACTACATTTTCAATCGAAAATCTATATAATAACTGTCCCATTTCTAAATCTCGATATTATAAAACTTACCTAAAAAATGTGGCTCTTGTACAATTTTCCTTCAATGTTTTGTTTTTTTGTTTTGGTTTTGTTTGGTTTGTTTTTCCGTTTGAAGCCCCTGAAAATATTAAGTCCCAATTTTGAAAAAAAAACCTATAAGCCTGAAAGGGTATGTTAGAACTATCATTTTCCTTCTTTATTAACAAAATATGCGATGAAAATCTGTCAGTTAGAACTTTTTGTTGGTCAAAATTTTGATTTTGATGGCAATTTTTTGCCAAAATCATGATTTTCCGATCCAGAACTGAATGATGCAAAATCCGCATCATTGAGCATTTTGAGAAATCTAAAATAAAACATAATGGCTACCAAAAAAAGGGGTGATATTTCAAAATTGGTCAAATTTTGTTCAAAACCACACCAACATGTTCTTCTCATCACAAGAAAGCAGAAAAAGTATACTTTTACCTATGTCTGAAATATGGTTTCGGAGTTATAGTCGAAAGTGTGAAAGGTCATATTAGAGGTCAGGGATTTGGCCCTATGGGAGTCCAAAATGTCAAAAGTATCCGATCTTGTTCAAACTGGTCTCAAACTGTTCCTCTTGCAAAGGTGTCTACACAAAGTGATAGTTTGAAGTGTGTCAGCTAAATTGTTGCCATGGTAGCAGGCAAAAACAAAGTCCATATTTACCATTGCATTGGTGCCTGTAGCACAAAGTTTTCCTTGACCTGTAACCATAGCAAAAACTGATCTGATGCACTTTAAACTATTACTTTGTGCAGACACTTTTGCAAGACGAATAGTTTGAGACCATTCTGAACGACTTTTGAAATTTTGGACTCCCATAGGGCCAGTTCCGTGACCTCTGATATGACCTTTCACATTTTTGACTATAACTCCAGAACCATATTTCAGACATAGGTAAAAGTATAGTTTTTCTGCTTCCTTGTGATGAGAGAAACATGTTGGTGTGGTTTTGAACAAAATTTGACCAATTTTGAAATATCACCCCTTGTTTTGGTAGCTTTCTAATTTTGGTTTCTGTTTGTTGTATTTTTGTTTTCTGTATGTTTTGTTTTGTTCATGCGCTTAGAGATTTTGATGTAAGGCGCTTTAAAAGCATGGTTATTATTATTATTATGTCCGACAATGCAGTGTGATCACGTGGTGATGTTGTGCAGAGTACCTGTATCTTTGGTACTTTGCAGGGCATGTGTGTGAATTTTATTGAAAAAAATACAAAGTGGAGATAAGTCAGTTGGGATTAAAAATAAAAATACACGGTACAGGGTCTTATTGGATGTAAATGATATGTTGCACGGGGTTACAGTCTAATCATGTAATAGGTGACGACCACATTAGATATTGCTCTAAAATGCAATATTATGATGCAAAGCAGTTTTTCACTCAATTTACAAAGAATATTTGTATAGTTTACAAATCCGGATTAGACAGGAAAATGCATTGGCTTCGATTTTTAATTGATTTTAGACCAATTTAAAATTAGGCGCCATCTTGGATTTTAAACCGAGTTGTAGCATTTTTAAACAATTTTATGTATATTGAGAGGGAAGGCAAATTTGTCATTCAATTGTCAATGTTTTCCAGAGCTACTTGTTTCATAACTATTCATATACAAGGTATCTTTCGATTGGCTTCGATATTAAGGTGTGGCTTCAAAACTCAGCCGGCGGCTGACCGCCAGGAACTGGCGGATCTGACCGGTTACCATTGTTTGAACAATAGCAAACGGTCAAAATTGCCGGTTCTGGGTGGTCAACAGCCGGTTGAGTCTAGAAGTGCTCCCTAATAGCCTTGTTTTCAAATGATCATGAAGTCTTTATACACTTACTCGCTTATTCGCTGTTAATCTGACTCCTTAGTGTATTAAAAACCTTTCTAATTTAATTCAAAACAGTATACATTTTATGTGATGCTCAGATTAAAATGTCGCTTTGTCCTAGACAAACTTGAATTCGTCTAGGTAGATTGGCAAAGTACTTACATGTATGCTGCGAATTTTCAATATCAATGAAGCTACCATTGGTGGAATAAAATTACAAAGGGTAGATCGGAAGGCGTTGGTCGAATTAAGGTTTAGATTTTAAATGTTGTTCAAGATTTGACTGAGTTTACGTTTTCGTTTTTTATGTTTTGAAGCTAAGATATTTATAGTACAGTTTTAGAGTTTCAAGTTGTATTTGCATGTACGCGTTTTTATCCTCGGCTAAGCAAAAGTACCTATTAAAAGTAGGAATTGAAATAGGTGTCATATTAAATAAGTCTACAATACCTAGTTCTCAGGACCTGTGTTGGTAACAATACTAGTTTTTTTTCAAGATCTTGATTTTCATTTTAACCCTGTTTTATTTTTCGTTTTTGTTATACTGTCCTCATTTTGACCTCCGTGCTTGTGTTAAATCGCTGGCCTCTCGCCATTTACCTCCGGCTATGTTTCGCGCCTTCGGCGCTCAATGTTAGTGATTATAAACAAATCAAGTCTTCGGCAAAGACTAGTACAATACTAAATTTTTTCTATAATGGTTCTCTGATTTATATTCATGGAGACTCTTTTATATATAAAGTTTGGGGTGAAACTAATATCAAATGAGAGATTTTGATACCAGATGAATATATTTTTATCATAACTCCTGTAAATTTTCACGACCATATTATGTTTCGTTGAAGAGATATCATCCAAATTGAGTTGAATAACTGGAATAGTTTGTTAACAAAATAAATGCCCTATTTGTTTCTAAAGGTCATTCGCATACACATTAAAGCAATACTATAAGATTTTTATCAAAAATGGTTTATAGTAAAAACAGCATAAATTGCAAGAATGTGACTATCTAAAAGCATTTTCAAGTGTATTTTGTGAAACAAATCGCTTTGACATCAAAAAATGGATAAATGCTTCACGTGCATGCTTTCCTATACTAATACATGTGGAATTAAATTCGGGATCCCGAATTTAATTCCACAAATGACCATAACAGAAAAAGTAAGCATCTTTGAGCCAAATCGTTTGGAGGGTATTCATATCTACCAAAAACAAACCCAATAAGCCCAAAAAATCAAAAGTCATGAGTGACAGGGGGCGCTTCATTTTTAACACCTTATAGTATTGCTCTAATGTCTTAAGCATTAATTCGGATCAATGTATACAAATGAAACTTCATAATTGCTTTATGTTAGTGATGACCCTGTAATCAAATATAAAAGATATATATTAAATTTGTTACCCAATCGGAATACCTATACCCTTTAAAAACATATTGAAAAGTAAACCCTATGGATATTGCGTAAACCGTCTTAGAATGAATGATTTTTATATATCTAATTGCATCCCAACTCCATGCAAGGTTGCAGGGAACTCATTTGTTTTTTGTTATTTTCCATGACTCTCCTTTAGATGAAGAACTTTGTAGCTGCCAATTGGTCATTCTACCCAGACAGTGTCTTCCAAACAATTCCAACAATCAGTTTAGGGATTTACATGTATGTGTAATTAATGAACCATTGAACTTTAATTAATGTAGTGGCTGCATAAATACTTCTTCATATAAAACAAGTCTGTACAAATGTGATGACTCACCCCGAAAAGGGGGACTTTGCGACAGAACATTTTTCTAGAAACTGATGAAAATAGGCAGCACAAAAAAAAAAAATTAATAAGAATTTCCAACATATTTTTTGTTGTAAAATGTGATCGCCTTGATCAATATTCACAAGTAAGGTTTCATTTTAAAGATTAGAAAATGCTGTAACAGTTGAAATTATATAATCAAGATTGATATAATCTGCAAAGTCCCCACCTTTTGGGGTGAGCCATCACAAATATAGCCAAGTTGCTTTGTTTTCGGTTGTTATTCTTTTAGATTTCTTATGCCCATTGCTTTTGCACATAATTATTCTAAAAGTCAAGACAAAAATAGTTATTCTTAGTTAAGATCTTACATCGGAATTTGTCGGAGTTTTGCAGGTTTTTTTTCAACAGTCTAACAAGGTACTTAGTTGTAATACACCCGATATAATGTGATTCCACAATCTAGAATAATTATTTGGGTTAGTACACTTTTCCATCGTGTACACAACCAAATTGCCATCTGGATTGTATAGCTCGATTGTGTATTTAATTTTGCAGATGTAATTCATTATTGTGGGTGTCACCAAAGTACTCCATGTAATTGGTTCCAGATTAGTAGTAATTAAAGGAATTCTAAAATAAAATCTATGATTTATGTTTACTCTACAAGATTTACGAAACTTGACAAAAATTCGCACAAAGTCATGTAACCTTTTGTTTTTACTTTGAACCAGTTTAATTCAAAATGGTACTTTTTCATATGGTGTTCAGATTTAAATGTCGGTAGCATTCCCAAAAGAAGTAGACACTCCCCTAACGTATACTGATTTTGTATACTTTAATTCTAAATAGTAACCAACAATTGAATAATTATAATTGTTTATTCGATATAAATCTGACTGCTTATTGTCTAATTTAATCCAAAAGAGTGTATTTTTATGTAATGCTCAGATTCAAATGTCCCTTTCCCTAGACTAATTTGAAGTGAATTAGTCTATAGAAATTGGCAAAATACATAACAGTATGCTGCGAATTTGCAGTATCCCATGAAACTCCATTCCTGTTGCATAATAATTATTAGGGTTGTTACACTTTTCCATCGTTTACACAACCAAATTGCCATCTGGATTGTATAGCAGGATTGTGTATTTAATTTTGCAGATGTAATTCATTATTGTGGGTGTTACCAAAGTGCTCCGTGTAATTGGTTCCAGATTAGTAGTAATTAAAGGAATTCTAAAATCTTAAAATGAAATTTATGATTTATGTTTACTCTACAAGATTTACGAAACTTGACACAAATTAGCACAAAGTCATGTAACCTTTTGTTTTTACTTTTAACCAGTTTAATTCAAAATTGTACTTTTTCATATGGTGTTCAGATTTAAATGTCGTTAGCATTCCCAAAAGAAGTAGACACTCCCCTACCGTAAACTGATTTTGTATACTATAATTCTAAATAGTAACCAACAATTGAATAATTATAATTGTTTATTCGATATAAATCTGACTGCATATTGTATTACAATCCATCTAACTTAATCAAAAATAGTGTATTTTTTTGTAATGCTCAGATTCAAATGTTCCTTTCCCTAGACTAATTTGAATTAGTCTAGGGAAATTGGCAAAATACTTAAATGTATGCTGCGAATTTGCAATATCCCATGAAACTCCATTGATGAAACAAAAGGGTTGATAGATGTAATTCTGGTTCCTGTTGCATAAAAAGTAAATTAATCTAAGTTCAAAGTACTGTATCTACACTACTTTCACATATTTTAAAAGCGCTGATCGAATTAAGGTTTAATTTTAAAGTCGTTTGACTGATTATGGTTTGAAGCTCAGATATTGATAGTGCGGTTTTGGGTTTCAAGTTGTATTTGCATGTATGTACATGTGTTCACCCTCGGCTAAACAAAAGAACAAATCATAAGTGAAAAAAGTCTACAAAACTTAGTTCCCATTACCTGCGTTGGTACATTACTAAATGTTTCACGACCATGTTATGTTTCGTTGAAGAGATATGGTCAATATGGAGCTGAATCACTTGAATATTTTTCTATTGGTCATTCGCATACACATTTATGTCTGATTAATTAATTTTGATCAATGTGTACAAATGGAACTTGAGAATTGCTTTATGTTAGTGATGACTTTAATCAAATATGAAAATTATATGTTATAATTTTCACCAGATCGGAATACCTACTTTTAAAAACACTGTTTCACAAGAAAGACATTTCTTTAATGAAATGGTTTTTTAGCTTTATTTATCAAAGAAATAGGAGAAAGAAATCTCTGTTCTGAAACACTGTAAATGCACACTTAACTTGTCAACTCCTCTCATAGATTGTGACGAAATTGACAATTGTCTGTTTTGCTTTGACGATATTTATTGGCTTTCAAATATTCAAAGAAACAAAGGTTCTCTGAGACATGATGAATTAAGACAACGCTTCCTACATTTTCCTTCAGGCTTGTCAAAATTGCTATTACAAGCACATTTTTGTGACGAATTAAGGCTGGGGTAGACCTTCAAATGGCATAAACTGTTTTTGTACTCTAACTTTTAAACTAATTGCGTAAACTACATAAAAGTATATATTTTTAGAAACGGACTTTTACCCTGAACATGATGGTGATATCAGTTTGATGTCAATTTTGGCAAAAAATGCCAAAAACCATATTTATTGCCCCAGAATTTCTGGAAAGCCTAATAACTAAAATTTGCATTCGTGAAATTTTGACCTTTTTTGCTTTTTGGAGTATAGAAACAAATGTCTAGGAAATGTTTTCCCGATTTTTTGAATTTTATCATAGTTTTTTTAAAAATGCCAAAAATAGGTAAAAAATGCAAAAATTCCCACCGCTGCATCCAAAATGCCAAATTTTGGCCTATTTTTGGCAATTTTTCAAAAAAAAGGATAAAAATCAAAAAATTGAGAAAACCTTTTAGACATTTGTTTCTAGACTCCAAAAATCAAAAAAGTTGAAAATTTCATAAATGCAAATTTTAGTTAGGCTTTCCAGAAATGTTGGGGCAAAAATACGGTTTTTGGATTTGTTTGCCAAAATCGACATTAAGGTAAAACGGATATCACCAATATGTTCAGGGCAAAAATCGGCTTCTAAAAATGTATACTTTTATACGGTTTATGCAATTAGTTTGAGAGTTAGAGTACAAAAACAGTTCATGCTAGTTGGAGGTCTACCCAAGCCTTAAGTACTTTGAATTTTGTATCATAGTTACAACAATTTACGCGTTCAGCACTTATCTGTATTAAAATTAATATACAAAAGCTACTGTGTAATTTTCTTCCCCTCAGAAACGTATTGATTCTCCAAAAATATATATGTTTATGTAGGGTTCTTTTTTTTTTCTCTCCTTCTTTTTTCTTGTTACTAGAATGTAGCAAGAAGTGGTTATTTTGTCTGCAATATGTCAATAATATTTTTCTGGCGACACCACCAGCGGAATTACCATTTCAGGAGCATTGAACCAAGACTTGGCACTACAGGCGCCGAGAAAATTGGATAGCAATCTAAATATACTGCAAATGCATTGCTTTTGCTCATTTTACAAGCATAATGTAATTAAAAAATAATATTGCATCTTTTGTAAAAACAAAATGAGTATTCAAAACATATCATCATGACAATGCAAGACGAGAAAGTTGTAAGTGTTATTGTTCATAAATTTGCATTTCGGACTACATGGGCCTCGTGACTTGGACGAATCAAAACACTTGCATTGATGTTGTCTCATTTCACTCGCAACATGAAATGCGCATTTACTAACATGTGGGTCTCTTCAAAGTAAACCATCACAATACAATAGCATATTTAAAAAAAGGAATTCTTAACCTGCTAAATGTAATTTTGCGTATTTGTTTTTACATTTTCATCATCAGCATTTAATTATACGTTATTTATTTAGAGAACATAATTGGTAAAATTTGAAGTCATTATGAGATTTTGTTTTAAAGAGACTTATAGGACACCTTTGTAACATTTCTCGAAACTAATTGTTACACTAATTGTATCATTAAAACCACGAACTAAATTTAAAAAAAATGTGTTATGGTTGAACATTGACATACATTTGTGATTGCGCCATTAGGCTGTAAATAAAACAAATGATATGCTAAGCTCCAAGAAATGTTTTGTTTTTAAATGATACAAAATAGTACATTTCAAAAATTTTAGTCAAATCTCAAATCTTTGAAAATGCATCAACATTATGTCTACTAATTCTCAATTGTGCATTCCTTTTCAACAAGTTTAGAATATTGAGCTAAATTTCAAACCACAGCAGCATCATATTTGTCATATTGACTCAATCTGTCAATCTAAATGTTTAATTTTGATACAAATTCCCGACCAGAAGTGGATAGATATAACCGATATGTTACAATTATTTACATTTTCTCATTTACAAATTTCATAATCAATATAGAGAATGGCAAATATGTATTTTTTTTCCATTTTTCAAAGTATATTTGTGATTTACAAGCATATTATCACTGACATAAATAATGTTTCTTCAAATCATTACTGCTTTACTGGCAGTATGGATTTCACAATTCTGCTCCTAAAAACTTCAAGAAATGTGACATAAAGCAAATCCAGCTGCTTTCACATAAATGACACAATTTAAAATGTATCTATGCTAACTACAAAATGTTTAAAAACGAGATGGAAAACAATCATCTCAATTTGGTACAGGATCAACTGTCTGTTTTATTTAGATTGTCTTTTAATTGAATTGTATATATATACAAGAATGTATATCAATTTATTAGTTGCTTTTTCCAGTTCTTAACGTATAGAGCCTTAAGCATACCGAGCTTGGGATGGGGTATCTAAAGTTATAAGTTGGGTACAGATTTCCAGCTAGGGGAAACACAAAACATGGGTTTCTGATTATGCATTTTCTCATTCACAAATTCCATAATTTCTTAAAGAATCATAACAAGGTGTACATGGTATATAGATTTCACGTGCATGCTATATAAACATTGACATAACGCTGATCCAGCTGCACTAACATAGATGTTAGAATTCAAAATGTATCTTTGTAAACGGAAAATGCTTAGCAAGACAAAGAAAAAAGATTCATGTCATTTTGCCATAGGATATCAAATATTATTTGCATTTGTTAGATTATTTTCTGATTGGATTGCAGAAACATATTGATTAACAAAATGTTTTTTCCCCAGTTCCTAGGATGGAGTTAAGCAAGCAGCGTTAGATTGCTAAATGGGGGCGGGGTCGGGTGGGTAGTTGGATTTCTGTTAAGTACTGATGCACATCCGGGATTTTCATTACCACTGGATAAGATACCTAGTACGTTTTACAATTATAGGGAAGATACAGTTGTCTTTGAATAGGTTCATCTGGATTGTTGTGAATCATAGTAAAATTAACTATATTACTAAGATACAGTTGTGATCATTTATTACACTGTCGGGTAGTTATTAAGTCAGACAAAAACAACTTTAACCTACTTGTAAACATTAGGAAAACAAACCATCGATTTATTAAATATATTTTTATATTTGATTGGGGCCTTTTATAAACCTGTAGAGTTGAATATGTAAGCATTCTTTTCAATAGAGGCACCCTACTACCCTTATATTGCTTTCAATAATTCAACTTATGTGGAACATAGATGTTTCATAAAAAATATTTTCTCTAGGTCTCACTTTATTATTAACACATTCATTCAGTAATTCCCAACATTGCTGAGTTTGATGCAATATGTTGAAATTTTATGAATTTGTATTAAACTTATATATCTTTATTCATTACACACAAATAATTCCCTTCAGTGCTTTAGTTAGTGTTAAATTGTCTATTGCATGTGATTAATTCAAACGTAGCGTTGAATGTTTCAAACATTTCCTACTAGATTTTTTTACATATTTTACTAGTATCGTTGTCAAGGTATTCAATTAGCACACTTTACAGAAAAATTGAATTTGATTACAAAATGTAAAAAGGTCACGTGTTATGACAAAATACGTAAAAATGTGTCACTGTTTAATGAAGACATTCATTCGACAATTTCCATCAGTGCCTAGTTAATGCAGTATGTTTCAGTTTATGAATTTGTAATGATGTTGCATTTTTGTAAAAATTATGTTTCTACATTTGCATTTCTTGTATTCATTTAACCCAATTAACTAAATCCCTTTAGTGTTCATTTTATTAGCATGACGTTCATTAAACGATTCCCTTCAGTACCAGGTTTGATGATTATAAAGGTCGTTGTGGTGCTCTGCAGAGTAATGAAAGAAGATTATTCACTGCATTAAATAATCAGTATATTATTCCTTTGATCATAAGAACTATATAGGAAAATAATTTTATAAAAAGAAGTTTTAAGGCTAGGCCAGCCCTTTCAAGTTCAAAGATTAAAAAAATACTTCATGATAACTGTGTCAAAACGCGAAATGATCAAAAATAAATGTTTAATCTCTCACTTGTTTTTCAATGCTTTGTAGATAGTTCAAATTGTTCATATCAATTCAATATATTGATGATATAATTTAATAATTGTACAAGTTCCCATTAAATGTTTGCAGATAGAGAGAGTTTAGTGTATTTAATCAGCTTTCCAAGTATAGCAGTAATACTGCTTTCAAAAAAATGTTTTTCCCTTTTCTTCTTCTTCTTCTTCTTCTTCTTCTTCTTCTATTTTTTCTTCTTCTTCTTCTTCTTCTTCTTCTTCAAACTCTATCTATATTAAAACAGATATATTTCTTGCTTCAATCGCGAGACAAGTTTGTCCAAAAATTTTCTGATGGTGGTTTGGTTGCAGCTTAACATGTGTGTGCTTTCTAACGATTTCCATTTGTTCAGATATCTTATAAAATTATATTTCAGAAACTGCAATATCTTATTAGATAATTAAACATATAGTCAGGGGAATCTATGGTTTGACCCCAAAAAAATTGCAACAAAAGGTTTTTCAATTGATTTGAGTAGCATTTGGCATCATGACAGCCAGAAAAAAAGTCCCTAAAATTCTGACCTTGGGAAAGTGTTTTTTTCAAGATGGCCGCCAAAATGGCCGCCAAAGTCCTTAAGATAGATGTAATTCATTTATTATTTGTCACAGAGTTGTAATTTTGATGTCTACACCCATGTTTTGGGGGTCAAGGAATCCATTTTAATCAATATATCATTTGCTTAACGATTAGATAACCCCTAAAACCAAGATGGCTGCCAAAATGACCTTGAAATCCTTAAAATGGCTGTAATTCACTTATTATTTGTCACATAGTTGTGATTTTGGTGTCTACACCTATGTTTCACGGGTCAAGGAATCCATTATAATCCAACTATAATTTGCATAATGATCAGATAACCCTTAAAAACAAAGATGGCTGCCAAAATCATACACCAAGAATCATCAAAATGGCTCAAATTTGTTAATCATTTATCACCAACTTATCATTTTGTTGTCTATACCTATGTTTTACAGGTTAAGAAATCCATTTTAATCAAAATATAATTAGCTTAATGATCAGATAACCCTTAAACTAAGATATCATGTCAAAATTATCTACATTTATATATTCTATATTTTGATGTTGTACATGTAGTTTTAGTATATACACTTATATGTTTTAGATAACATGTCAATAAATCCATCCTCTTCCAATATGGCTACAAAATGACAGCCATTGCACTATTAAAAGCAAAAGGTTTGTGCCAAAATATATCATACCAATAACTTTGTTATAGAAGAATTGGTAAAACACGAGACAACAAATAAGTTGTCTTAATCTATCACTTGAAACGTTCACATATAAGGTGATCTTCTTCTATGATTGGCCAAAGCGGGTCTGTTACATGACGTCTTACTTGGACGTTTTAAAACTCAAGTGTCTAATAATTCAAACCGTTCCAATATTGCTGCCAGATAGGAGTTGAGGATTATCATCATCTACTACCGTATTACTTGGCATGGTTCACATCCTCATGATATGATGCTCCGTACTGTAGTAATAAGGAGAAATGTTTTGCAATCACAATAGGTCTATATATCATGGTATTTCATCATGAGATTATTAATTTGTCTCATAATAGGAACTGTCTGAACGCATTCCCGATTCGTATTCTAGTGTCCAGACACAGTGTACGATCTGGTTCCCTTTCCTTCTCTATCCAAAGCTATCCAGACCATGATCTGATAGTTCGATCCAGTACTAACACGATCTGAACCAATGAAATATGATTCAGTAGCTGAAAAACGTTCTGGCATTACAAATAACTTTGCAAATCTAATTTTCTCCGCAAAAGGGTTGTAGCATCAGCATGCAAACCATCTCCATCACCCAAGTTTTTCCATTAGGGGCGGGTTCAAAACTCAACCGGCGGTTGCCTCCTGGTTCTGGGCGGTTCAACCGGTGTTAACAATAGCCAACCGGACAGAACCGGCAGGCAACCGCCGGTTGAGTTTTGAAGCTGCCCCTTACTACTTTGGTTGAATTCTGCTCAAGGAATGTGTTTGCACATGACTGAATAACTTGGTTACTTTAGATAAGCTTCTGACTGCTGAAAGGCTGACTTTTTACCTACTCTAAAAGATTCATACCTTTCAAAGGAGTGTAGCAGGGAATGTTGAAAGAGCAACTTGGCACAAAGATTTAGGGCCTACCCAAGAATTCACTTTGGCTATTTGATGTCATATATACATTTAATAGGGTTTTTTAGATCGGTAGAATAGATCAAGTGATCATGTCAACAGGGACATCGGAACCGTGTAGGCTGGTACGGTTTCTGCTGCATCCCTGCTAAGCCTAAAAGAAAATGAAATTTAATCTCATTCATTTAATGATAATCCAAGAACAAAATAGTACGATAAAAATTCGTTATTAGTAATTACTGTTTTCTATGGCTTAGGTGGTTACGTATTTTTGGTAACTAAAAGGTTACAGGCCGCACCTAAGGCCGCACCATTTTTATTTTCCTTCTGATGCTGCTGATGATCATGCAGTATCTTCACTAATTAATTGAGGTTGCTTGTAAGCTGTGTGTCCAAATAAAATGTGTGCCCAAATAAAATATAGTTTTTTGCTGTTCTTGTTGTTGAATTTCGGATGATATCTTGGGTATTTGGGGAAAAATATTTCTTGGCTATTTAAAAAAGTTCAAGAACACTGCTGCTTTCTACTTCCACTACGTTAACTTTGATATATATTATGAACAATATTAAAACCATGTAACTTCAGTGCTTTGGCAGTCACCTTATGACTGCAATTTTATTGTTTGGTGTAATCTGATAACTTGACACATTATATTTTGATTCCCTGCTCCCCTAAAACATGGATGTAGACACCAATAATTTTAAGACTCAGCGCCTTATAATTAGTGATTTAGACCCATATTAAGGATTTTGGTCGCCATCTAGACCCCCTTTTCTAGTTTTTGGGTCAACTTATTACTTAACACATTATATTTGATATAAATGGATTCATTGACCCCTAAAACACGGGTATGGACACTAATTTTAAAACTCTGTAACAAATAATTAACAAATTAGGCCCATATTATGGATTTTGGCGGCAATTTGACCGCCATTTTGTTTCTAGGAGTCCACTGTTACCTTAACACATCATATTTTGATTTGAATGGATTCCTGAACCCCTAAAACATGTTTGTAGACACCAATATTACATACATGTGACATATAATTAAAGAATTAGAGCCGTATTAAGGATTTTGGTGTAGATATGATAAGTCTGTGATAAATGATTAACAAATTTGAGCCATTTTGATGATTTTTGGTGTGTGATTTTGGCAGCCATCTTTGTTTTTAAGGGTTATCTGATCATTATGCAAATTATAGTTGGATTATAATGGATTCCTTGACCCGTGAAACATAGGTGCAGATACCAAAATCACAACTCTGTGACAAATAATAAGTGAATTACAGTCATTTTAAGGATTTCAAGGTCATTTTGGCAGCCATCTTGATTTTAGGGGTTATCTGATCATTAAGCAAATGATATATTGATTAAAATGGATTCCTTGACCCCCAAAACATGGGTGTAGACATCAAAATTACAACTCTGTGACAAATAATAAATGAAT
>JXSR01S004060.1:68982-80888 GCA_000969725.1 Ophiothrix spiculata
GATTTTGGCCCCCCACAGAAATTGCCCACACTTTTGAGAGAGGCACCCTCGCTAATTTCGTTAATTAACCTTCAAAGATGACAAATCCATTGAGAAACCAACCTTCGCTCTCCACGGTCACGGGAGTCCTCCAGATGACCCAACTAACACTCTACAACCCTTCTTTCTTTATTTCATTCTCAGTATTTTTTTGAAATCTGGCAACACTCAAAAGTGCAAAAGCATTTATTTTAAAGGTGAAATTCATGATACAGACACGGTTCACTAGTCTACATGTATAACAAGTCCACGCACGCTACACTACATGTAATTCACATGGCCTAAGGAACACGAAGTAAGGGAACCCCATCCGGTCTATTTATGATCCTCATTTTAATAACCTCGCCTGTTTTCTAATTTTTTAATTCATGGTGGTACATGGATTAATTGCAACAAGTAATTGCTTTTTTGGAAATAGCTGCTAAAGACTTCCTTAACATCCTTATCATTAATGATGTGTATTCCGCCACTTATGACGAAATTTAGAGTTATATAGGCATAAGGAGCACATTAAGATGGCAGTGACCCTCCCATAAAAACTGTCAAGAAATCAGGCGCTGAATCTAAGTATTTCCAGGGACCATTAATGTACTTCACCTAGTTGAAATTGATCAGGCTGTCAATGTTATGGACCAAGAAAGCTGATATTTTGACATATAATACGAGCTTTGTAATGAAAGATTAATGTTGTTTATGTTCAGACTGCCATAATGGAGTCAAAACCTAATCAATCCATACTACTATAAAACCAGAGATATTTGCATGCTTTACAATATCACAACTAAAATATAGTATATAAATGTGATATTTCATAACTTAAATTTCTCTGGTCTAATCATCAACTAAATCATGTTTAAAATGTATTAATAGGCAATAATGGATAATTTTATACCACAAATGTTTGGTCATGAAATCAAAATGGCTGATTAAAAAAAAAGATTCATCGATATCTTTGACAGCCACTGTTGCACAATTCACATCATCAGCAAAACATATATAACATTTCTGATTATATATAAAACCAGTTATATTTGCAGGCTTTACAATTTCACAGATATATTTAGTCTGATCTTTAGTGACATTTAATATCACTTCAAAATTTGTTTCCACAAAAGTTTTGGCTCAGGATGAAAGTAAAGCTACCGTAAATATGTCAAGTCTGACAATAAATCCATTAATGAGTAATTTTCCATGAAGGTAAATTATAGTAGATTGGTTAAGCCAGGACACCTCATTAAAAGTTTTTGGTCTTTCCATTCATGATAAAAGGTAAAAGGATTTGCATTCATACAACCAATAGAATTGAAGTGCTGAGCAAGACCGTCTAGTAAAACATTGTGGTATTTGTTATCTGATTGGAAGCAAAATCTTTAAACGTGTTTGTTATCTCTTGATTACTACTTCAAACACATTTCTGCATTGTTCCTTCGCTGATTATAAATGATATCATATACAATTACATTATCTCAACGAACCATGGTTTGGACCATTTCAATGTCCATCTTATTGCACAGTTATATTTTTGTGGCGGTGAAAAGAAAAAAGAAAAGCACGCATAACACATTGAAATATTCGTTTGGCCTATTGGACCACGTTACACTGATCTTCATATCAATTCTTTTCAAATCTTACGAATCATTTGAAACCCTTTAATGCTTAATACTCTGTTAACAGCTTTTGGAGATAAATATACCGACGATCTTTGCTGTACATGTAGTCAAGTTAGTTGCCCCACAGTAAACACATGGGCGCACACCAATAAATGACTAGCACTTCTAAAATCGGCAAAATTGACTGCCCTTCTAAAAACAGGACTTCAAACGTATGAAAGGGCAATATGTTTGGTCAATATTTTGTTCTAATCATAAAGTTAGGTTTATTTAAAGATGCTCTGATGCCATTTTTGATCTCCAGACTAATTTAGTAAAATTTAAAGGATTTTCCTTAATTTGCGCTTGATTCTGGAAATACCAAATTCGGCTCTCAGTGATAGGGGGCGTTATCCTACAGCGTTCAATTTCTTGAAATGTTTGCCTTGAAGGTGTACGTTTATCATCATTTTGTGTTAGAAGAGACCATAATCATCTGAGAAAAGGCAGTGTTGAGGCAACCAGTTGCTTTATTATTGAGTTCTCGGGTGTTTTTAGGAAGCTATTTTGTACAGTAAGTCAATGGTAAGCTCTATTGTGGTGTGTCGCCACATAGGCCTATAAATCACTCTTCACATCACCTGCAATGCATGCAGGAGTTGTACACATTGATGAGAGTATCCTTGTCCTTATATAATCATAAATATGCTCTCCCTGTGTCATTATGCAAGAGGTGCCCTGACTTTAAAAAAATACTATAATGGATGTATCATCATCTGTTGTTTAGCAATTGATCATAGGTAGGACATATTTTGAAAAGTAAATGCCACTATTATAGCCAATGAGATTAGTACAAGTAGATGAACTAAAATGGGGTACAAGAGGAACATAACTTGATTTTTTAATTATGAACTCAAAACCATTTCTGACATGCTTTATCAAAAGTACAGAATTACTTTTTGGGGGGAGGGTGTGTGGATCCGGTGTAATGAAATACTGCGTCCGTGTGACTGCGTGCCCTAGCTACTATTAAATTGTGTAGAACGTACTTGTACATGTGCAATCAATAAATCATCGATTGCGACTTAATTCGTGTAGTTCAATTAGACCAGGACTCCTGGTTATGGGAGACACACAGTCTCATTAAACAGGCTCTCGTGTGGTGTGCCCCAGAGTACTGCCCTGGGCCCCGTTGATTTTCTTGGTGTGATTGCTGATGCATTGTGGGATGGTCGGTCTGGGGTCTGCAGGTATATGGGTGAAAGTAGGAAGTACGGTGGTACATGTAGTATTCAGCGAATACCTGATGATTTGTCTCAAATATTCTCAGGCTCAATCCACCTAATAGCCATCATGCAAGTTTATCTTGGCTATAAAACCCTCCCATATGTAGACTTGAACATAGCCGTTATCAATTGCCAAGTTTCAAATTAACGATAAAAATATGGATTGATAACAGCCTTAATGCAGCTTATATTTCTTCACCCTGATCTCCTAATCTAGCTGTGACCTTATAAAGCAGTCCATTAAAGAATTGATAATCCCCAGGTATTGCAATATTCTCACACCCCCTGCACTTATGAAAACGGCGATAAATAAAACACGTGACACAGAAGCGCAAAAGAGAGTTGAATTCGCCTCTGGGAAATTTGAGAAATTTGTCATTCAATTCAAACAGAGCCATAGTTGAATCTTCACACATTTCTTTCTATTTAGGTCATAGTGAGACCACCATGTGATTATTGAACTAAATGTTATGCATAGCTATTAAAATAAAAATGGCTATTTCATGATAGATATACACAATAAAAGATAATTCAAGTACTGGAATGAAAGTTCATACCCCCGGTTCATACGTGCTGGTAGATAAACATACTGAGAGGATTAAAATATCAAAAAGGTATGTTTCTTGTGCTGTAGCCTGTTTAAATCTCTCTGTATAATTCAAGTATAAAATGCAGTTTGTTCGTTCAAACCTCAAAGAACATTACAGTATATTGCATTGGCTATTAGGTGTGCTAGAAAAGAGAACAATTTGACCGTATAAGAATGCAATAAATTTAACAGCTACATTACATCCAACAGAATAGCACCTGTTATTCCTCACTAATAGTTATTTCTTAGATGGCAAGACATCATGTAAAAATTCTCTCCATTATGCAGTTCCGATATCAGCTCTTGTTGTATAAAGCCACTTACTTAGCCACATTTAATAAACCCTACATATTTCAATTTCCGACGTGCTATATTTGCAACGAAGCAGTATAATATGCAATGCATATAACTCATGCTCTAATAAACTAAAACATTTCCTAGATTTGCAAAGGCTGATGTGATTTGTGGGTTGATGTCATCCAAGACATTTACAATCTCACAGGCATTCAAAATAAAATATGTAAAGGGGGAAACTATCATGATGTTTGACACCCTGGTCACGTAAGCCGCAAGAAACCGCAAAGCCGCCACCCCGCAACGCCGGTATGGCATCAATATGACACCGGTGAATGATTGCGATGCCCGGTCGGACACCGGTGGTTATGTGACCATAATTGAAGACATCGTATACAAACCGCAAGGTTTTAACTCGGAATTAATTTTTTGCGGCATGCTTCCGGCGTCTCTACGGTTCACGGACACCGGTCGGACTCCAGTCGGACACCGGTCGGTGTCCAATCGGCGTCTGCTTAATTGAGGCCGTAAACACATCGCAATCTCGCCGCAAGGTTATGCGACCAGGGTATCACGTAGCCTTATATGTTTTTTCTATATATAAAGTTCAATAATAGTAAATAACCATATTTTGAAAGCACTATATTTTTTTTACAATTCTGCTATGACCTTTTTGCTTAATTTTCACTTTTTTTTGAAGACTATCATGTTTAACTTACCAAGGGAAGGGGGGGGGGGTTACCCCCCCCCCCTATCGGATGATACCCTGTCGATTAAAAATGCAAAGGAACATGACCTCAGGATTATAGTTTTAAGGGCCCTGTCAACCCTTTGTTTTCAAAAATAGTTTTTGCACTGTAACTCAGCAACGGATAATTAAATTCAAATACAAGTATACATTTCTAGAGGCGGATTTGCATACTGAACAATGATGGTAAGGTCATTTTGGGACCAAAATGTGAAATTTTGGCACTTAGGTCCAAAAATTGTGTTTTGGGCCCAAAATTTTGTTTTTATTTTATTTTTAAAACTTAGAAAGCAAATTCTAAAAACGCATTTTTAATTTTAATTTTTTTTTATTTTTTGTTCTTAGTTTTCGAAATATTGTCAAAAATTGGTCCAAAAATGTCAAAAAAATTCCATTCCTGACACCATTATTGGCAAAATATGACATTTTTTTAACCTATTTTTGGTAATATTTCAAAAACAAGATAAAAATTCAAAAATTTGTGAAATGCGTTTCTAGTTTGCTTTCTAGATTCTAGAAGTAAAATGGTTTAACATTTTACCAAAGCAAAATTTATTTAGCTTTCCCGTAAATTTTTTGGCCCAGAATTACACATTTTGGTTCAAAAATTGACCTGGCCATCATGTTCCGCTTCAAGAAATGTATACTTTTATATAAATGTTATTATCCGTTGCTGAGTTACAGAGCAAACAACATTTCTGAAAAAAAAGGGTTGACAGGGCCCTTAAGGTCGTCTCTTGCGGTCATTTTAGCGAAACAAATCCTAGGTAAGGATGTCACGACAAAGTCGGAAGGTAAGGGAGGTGGTTACCACCTAGGAAAAGTTAAAGTCGCCATTTTGAAAAAGAATATCTGAATAGGATGGACCTAAAACTTACAGAACATCTTAGAAACATTATTTTCCTTCTTCATAAGAAAAAAACGGGTAAAATGTCGATATTTAGACCTTTTACAGCAACATTTAAATTGTTTGGCCATTTTTGCCACAAATCGTGATTTTTCGACTCGGAAGTACTTAGGACGTCATAATTACGTAACGCCTTGGCCGATATTTATGATGATGCAAAATAATTTAACTTTTGGCGGTTAAATTTCAATTTCATAGGGGGTAACACCCACCCACCCCTGGATAACAAACGTTACAAAAATACGTTAGTAGGACAGGGCTTAACAAATAATTCCATTAATGTTAGTATCACGTCAATCAACAGCAGGAAAGGGTACCGGGGCTGAATCAACAATTGAGAGGTGCATAACCTTACCTTGAGCCGAAGACTATCATGTTTAACTCCATTGATGTGGGAATCACATCAAACGTTATGATTTCTCCTACAGAAAATGGAACCTAATGGGGAAAAAAGAAAATCAAACCATTAACCCTCGTCTTCCTAAGGGGATGGGGTGGTAGGGGTTGTTACCACCCCCCTAACGGATGATCGTCAATTGCAACAAAACGAGCCTGAGTGACCCTGAGCATTTAGGTACCTGTTTTTACATCCTTTGTGGTCATTTTGATGAAAAAATCAATGGTACCACATAAGGTGTGGTTATGGTAGGCCGTCAAAGTCCGAGGGTAGGGGGTGGTTTCCACCTCGAAAAACATTTAAATCGCCATTTTGAAAACTTTTATAACGTTTTTTTGAAAAAGTGGCTATTTTTGCCCGAAGCCATTTTTTCGATCCGGAAATACTTTGCGACGTCATAATCACGTAACGCCTCGACTGATTTTCATGATCTTGGTATCAATGGAAAGAAGAGACCATACTCTATACTATAGTACCAAACTGAATAATTTTTGGGGTCTCGAAATTCAAAATCACTAGGGGTGATAACCACCCAACCCCACCTCAGGAAGACGTGTTACAAAAAAGGCTCAGGGAGACGAGGGTTAATTTATTTTTCAACTCTATTTTACAATCCTGTTATCATATAATTTAAAGGTTTATGTACTCGATTGAGTCTCAAGAGGGAGAAACGAGACAAACAGTCAGCTTTGATGATGTATTTGAAGCAGAATTGATCTATTTTATGTTAAGGGAAATGTCTGAATGCCAAAAATGTTGCATCGAATCCGATAGGTGGTGTGTGTAGTGTCCTTGAGCAAGATACTTAATCTATTGTGCTCCTCTCTACCAAAGTGTCAAATGGGTTCCGGCTTTCTTCAATGCTGGGAAGGTAACAGACTCACAGAAAAAGAGGTGCAGCGAACCCCTCACCGCAAATATAACCAATTTTGGAGTTTGGCCCAAACGCTTCGTAAGAGAGATGGGCAATCCGACCTGTGAACTATCATAGGCCTTTCCCTTTACTTTTTTTAAATAACTTTATCACAATGCGAATCACAGCTAATACCTTCAATTTGAGGTAAAAACCTAGGTTTTTTTTTTAAATTATTTTGTTATGTTAAGATAATGCACTGTATATTTTCTGATTCTGTGAAATATCCCCTTGTTGATCACTAGAAGTTGCTTACATGAAGATTCGCATGATTACTTCAACATTTATAAAGAATTTAGGCATGAAATTAAACAAGTTAAGACTGCAGTTCACTTCAGTTTATATGATGTAAGGTTTCTCTCGAGTGTATTGGCCAGATAATAAATGTACAGAATAGATAATTTAATTCCGTAAAAAGATCTTAAACCGACGATAACGACATGACCTACCAGCTAAATTTGATCAATACAGATGGGTTTAGAAATCTATTACATTTTTGTCATTGATCGTTTTTCTTTCAGTTCCTGTTTACAACAACATTAATGCCAAGGCTAGCATGGATTCTAAAATGTGTGTTGAGCATTAAAAAAAGGGAAAAGAACAACAATTTGGAAAAGGGCAAAGTAGGAAGAAAACACAAGAAAATGAATTAAAAACTTACATTTTTCATTATCATTTTATCGGCATTTTTCTAAGAATCAAGAGTAGATCCCTTGTAATTGGTCTGCTTTAAAATGATTATCATCTGACAACATATACCCCCGGGGGCACTGTCATTGCAAGGTGGACACCAGCATCTTCTTTTTACTTCCCAGTTCCCTCCATCTTTTATAAATGATTCTAATAAAATATCTACAGCTCTAAACAGAAGGTAATAAATCTTGATTAATGATTATTCATGACTGAAGAAAGTATCTAATCTGTTAAACATGCATACATACAACATTCTAACATGGGTGTAGATGAAAGTGAAGATGGTTGTGTAACATTGGTATCAAGTTACATGCTTGTTTATACTTTGTACAGACAGAATAAACACACATGGGCCTCTTGCATATGTGACCGTCCAGCCCAAACCAGCAGTAAATGCCCGCTTTTGTCATTTTCCATTTTTTAATTATTTGTAAAGACCATGCTTTAATGATTAAAATGACACCTTAATGAACTTCACACGATTTCCAAAAGTCAAGTTATGGTCCGTCAAAGTTTGTCAGGGAGTAAAACGTATAACTGAGATAAACGCGTTCCAAAGTTTAGTAAGCCCTATATTTTCTGTTGATTGTCTTAAGAATATACCAATTTATTTCACATTTCCTATCATTTTCTTGAAATGAAACTTTGCTGGTATTTTGTAGTAATCACTAGGATTGTGAATCTGTCATAAAATCGATTTCGGCAAATTATGACCTTGACATATATTTTCACCTGTAGCGCAAAATGAAGTTTCTAGCATTTACTGCTCATACGGGCTGGAAGGTCACATATTAGATACTTAACAACAAAATTAACAACATTCTATTAAAGTTAGACTACCTTTGAAAGAGAGTGCCCAAGCCCTAAATGGCTATCTAAAATAGAAGCTTCTACTCAGAGTTTAATGATGTACTCTCACTTAAAAAATTATATTTCTCTGATTGTAAGAATTCAATCTTCAAACATCTGTTTTCCCAGTGGAGTGCTCACATTTTTAATCAAGATCAGACACTCATCTATCAAACGGTGTTTATTTTACGAATGAACTCCTCCCACCAAATGAGGGAAAAGTCTCCGATGGAAAAAAAAATCATTTTGCCAGAGCACCCCTCATATATTGATAGCGAGACAATTCAAGTATGTACCACCTCTAAACTATAATTTGCAACATTTAGCGTGTTTTTAGAGTGCAGATTTGATATGCTAAATGATGCTGTTATTTTACCTCCTACATTACGTTCTTACTGACATTAAACGTTGCTATTTATAGATCTTTAATGACTCTTATGCAGCTTTTCATTACGCCACACGATTATTCCCTGTTTATTCATTCAATACAATGAAATATTGATGATCTGCATTAATAAAAACGGAAGCACTTCCCATAAATGATGTGTCACCTATCTTTAATTCAAATTATTATATTATCTGAATGTTTTCATGTTTTTATAGCCAGTTTTGACCCTGAAAAACACATTATGGTAGCCATTTTGGATCTCATCTCGGGCGCCATTTTTGATTTAACAAATTTTAATGAAAAATAATCTTTTGACTACCTTTTGTTGTTTTTGTATGAAAACAGACTGATGTGCTATGGTGACATTTTTTGATCCATTATGGGCACTGTTTTGATCAGTACATTTGGACAAATAAACGTTTGTAACCCTAGGTTCCGTTCTATGACTTATTTATGATTGTATGCATTTTACAAACTATTGATCTTGATAAAGTATCCTATGTTGGCGGCCATTTGGAATATACAACTGGGGACAGTTTTAATCCTTCTTTTCATTCGTTGATTTAAAATTCGATGTCGTTTAGTGTAGTTTATTAAAAACTAAATGCAAAAAGTAGTTTATTCTAGGTATTGTTTAGCATTTTTATTTTTGAAACGGTCAAGGAAACAGTCCTGATACGGCTACATTTATGGCATTTTTTTCTTCTGTTCTGTATGATCCCTTAAAGGTACATATAAAGGTGGTTTACTTTCATAACGAAATTTAGGGGATTTCTTTTTGCGACAATTTTCTCTTACACCTTTACTGAAATTTGAAATGGAAATCTCTTTTTAGGCGATCTTTCATATCCAAACGAAACCTATTAAAAATGGACGATGTCGTTTGAAAATATCATGCGATTATATTCAAAATCATATATTTTAGTGATATTTTTGCATTTTTTAATCATGATTAAATGTCAAGGTCTTTTTTTTTCTTCACTATGATGTGCTATGAAAATATCGCATCGTTAACCGTTGGTGAAAGATATAATGTATTGGAAACGCCTGGGTTGGGTTACGACAGAGCAGCCATTAATCTCTTTAGCTGTTTTCTAATATCGTACAACAAGCTTATCATTATGATAATATAATTAACGAATTAGTAATTATTGAATTTAGAAAGCAAATCTTGGAACCTGATATAAGTATGGTTAATTTAAAAACTGAATAGTACGCTTTGAGCAGGGGTCAAGGGAAATTACTCCTGAACCATCTGTGAGAATAAAAACAAGAATTTAGGATGATTATGACAATTTACCAATGATAAATGCGTATACGCATTTGGGTTAGCAAAACAGGCATTTTCAAGACTTTCGGGCACTTGATTTCGGTTGAAATCCTCATAATGGGCTCTATACAGGACCTTCCCGTTTGATGTACACCACTTTATTTTTTACGTTGACAGTTTTTGTCCAAAATTTTCCGCGTCCGTATTTTGACAGGACGTAGGAAATTCTTGTTCCTGGTTTGTGTTCAGTGTCATTTCATATCTGAATGCTTGCATTATTTAGATAATTTATATCAGAATAGTTGCTTTTATGTTTTTGTTTGTTTGTTTGTTTGTTTGTTTCAATTAGCCCTACATGTGAAATAAAGGTCAATAGTTAATTTACAGTACACTTTTTTTACAGGTTCGCAATATTTGTGCTTTCTTCAAAACACCTGCTAAGTTTATATTCAACTGAGCAGAAATATGAAACAAAAAGCATTTTCTTATACCATCTTTGGAAAAATACAGATTTCCTGATATACGAGCACGTGTATCTTAATTTCATCATTCACTTCATGACATCCTCGGCAGACAACATCCTGAATAGTGGATGTCGAGTGACGTTCATCAGTGTTCATCTGTAATCATTAAAACTTGGTCTGTCCAAATATTAAAAGCTGAAAACAAGACAAGAAGCTGCTTTTACTGTTTGCTCGTGGTGCAGGGTCACATTTTACAATCGAAATCCTTGCCTAGGGTACTTGTGATAAATTGTCAGTAACTATATTAATGATGTCAACTTATATGTATGCCCCTTCCCCTTCCCTTCCTCAGGATCCAGACTCTTTATTTATTTATTCGAAAACTTGTACTAAAACTACTTATATTCATAAAACGATTGAAAGAACAATTGTATCATAATTGATTCTATAATCACCTCAGTAAAAGTGCTTATCAGTGATGCTGCCATTATTGAGAATGAAGTTTGATATAAAGGGGTACTAGGTACAGTATGTTAGCAGTATAATTCCAAAGGTTTTGTTTCCTTCAACTATTTTGAGATTTACAAATGTAAAAAGCGTGCTAAAAATTCCCTTAAATCTGTAAATTGTTTTCAAATTAGAATTTAAAAATTGTTTAGTCCATACAAAACAAAATATTTTGCAGATTTTTATTTCAGTATTTTGAGGAGACCAAACGCATCACTTTTGATCAATGCTTCCATGTTAGTTTTTGCACAACGACTTGAAATGGAACAAAGGAAGAGGCACGATGTTTGAAACACAAATGCTCCACCTTCATTTTTCCCAAAACACCTTTAAATGGGAGCAAGAAAGTACTGCCGTCGTGTTTTCATGGACTTCTGTCAATATTAAAACTTTTGTGAATGTGGTAACTCGATATGACTTCACATGTCAACTTTTTACACTTTTTTTTTTTGGGGGGGGGGCACAATGTTGAAATTGAAACGATTAGTCCCTATCAAACTTCAGATTGCCTTCCTAGTAAAATCATCTTTAATTTATATACCCCACAGCTGACTTTCCTATTAAGAGTGAAAACTACTTGATTTGATAAAATGATAGCATATAAGAGTGCTTATGGTAGCTGTAGTATAATGGATGTGAAAATTGCATTCAATGGTTTCATTGAATAATAACTACCTTGTCCATCTTGATTCAAATTAAATCGGGGCGGGGGTGATAGGAGATAAAATGCTTAGTGTAACGTAAGATAAATGTGCTTATTGTAACTATAGTATAATGGATGTACATGTTACATTTAGTGGTTTCAGTTGCTATCCATCCTGATTCAAATTTTGCACCCATTATATATATTTGATACAGCTGAACTTCCGTTCTAGATTACAGGTTGAAATGAAAAAAATAAAATAAAGTACATCTCATGGACTATGACATGCAACAATTTGCTTGGTACGTAACCTTAACCCTCGTCTACCCA
>JXSR01S004062.1:16354-31392 GCA_000969725.1 Ophiothrix spiculata
CTGTTACTAAAGTGTTAGAAAATCAATTCAATTTATGCATTCACCCCAATAATAGTTAGATCAAAGTATCGTCACGCTAAAAAGATATTTGCCTATCTAACATTTCGACGAAATTTAGAAAATTGAGAAAAACAGTGTATTTTTCGTAGTTTTTGAACATGTCATGTTTAATAACTTTGACATTTCACTCTTTTCGAGTAAAACCCCGTTCGATTCAACTCAAACAGATTGAAACGTCACTCTGTTCGAGTGAAACAAAATTCACTTCAAGAAAAAGTGACCATTCACTTTTTTTTCATTTGAGAGTGTACAGAGCAAAAATAATGGATATGTTTACATTTTATTCTAAACAATTCGCAGATTTTTATTTTGACTTTGCAGGGCATGTTCAAGGCCTGTTTAATTACGTACGGCTGCTGTCCCTTAATCAAAAGAGCTGATTTATACCAATATCGCAATTTATTCAAAATAGTAGATAAACAATTATTTTATTAGTGTGATGAAATTTTAGCTTTAATGCCTCATTGCATCTGAACTCTGAATTGTATAATTATATCTTTTCACGCAGTGAGTTAAAATATGGGGAGCTAAAAATCGAGTTGAGACAACTTACGTATACGAAATAAATTGTCTTCATCTAAGAAGAGGGGGCGGGTTGTAAATACCCGCCCTGTGAAATTAATTGACTTGTGTTTTGTTGTTTTTTACCATAGTATAGGGTAGGCTCTCCTCTTCTCATTGATACCAAAATCATTATTTTTTTTTTCATCCTAAGATGCACTAGTTCCAAAGAAAAAAAGTGTGCTAGTCCGAAAATGAAACAAGGCTTTCTTGTCCAAAATACGGTCCGCTAGACCGAAAATAAATAGCATTCATTTTGTCCAAAAATATTATTTTGATTAAATAAAATTGTACTTTCACCAGACAAACCTAATTTCATTTTCTCACTAGCGGACCTAAATTCACTTTTTGGACTGGCGAACCTTTTTTTTTTACAAATTCGGACAAAAGCATACACTATTTTTGAAGTGTCGGACGTTTCTGTTTTCAAATTCGGACTGCTGAACCCTCGGGCATAGAAACATACTGGCAAATCTTGTTTAATTTCCGGACATGCGAACCCTCTGACTAACGCGATGTCACCGGCCGACTGACTATATTCATGATATTTACAATGTTGTGCTCACAGTTTCTGTTGCCACACGCATGCTTCAATACGGGCAAAAACTTAATTATTATATCAAACGACCAAGACTTAACAAATTCATGTTTTTTTTTATAGGTGCCATATGTATTCACTATAATCCATATTTCCTCTGATATTTGATCTTCCATAACCATAAAAATGGCCGATCAGTGGACTATTATATAAATATAATTCACGCACTTTTTGATATGTAACTATTTAGTTTATTATTCAATGCTCGTTATCACCGTGTAACAGTAAATAAAATTTATAGGTTATAGGTTTTTCGACAAATGTGCAGTTATGTATTTAACAATGTATAAACTCCGTTTTTGAATGCGCAGAAGAAACTATACAGTATGTTTAGCACGACGTATTTTCAAATGCGGTGAATGCAATTCCTTTTGAGTTCTTTAGATTTATACAGCTTGTCCCAATATTAATGCAACGAGCAAATAAAAAATATTAAAAAAATAGTTGCCAAAAGATAAAATCATATTAATATATATTTTTTCAAAAGTAGAGTAACTACTCTACAACACGCGTTTAGTCCCGTTTCATTTTATCACTCCAGTCCAAAGATATGAAGTATTTAAGAAAGCCCTTTAAATCTACTTTTGTCCGATTTGTAAGTTTAGACTTCAAGCTAAAGAAATACAAACTTAAAATGAAGATAATTATGCAACCAATTACTGCACAATCAATCCAAACCAATCTTACCTGAACTGTACCTAACATTAAGTGATATTTTAAGTTCATTTTTAGCTTAAATAGGTCAACATTTTCAATTAAAGTACGGATCTTCCTGATACTCTCATATTCCTTAAATCAGGGGAAGCGGGTTGGCGCAGCGGTAGTTACCTCGCCTTGCACCAATGAGGTCCCGGGTTCGAGCACCGTGCCCGGCGCTTTATGTGCATTTGGTTTTCAGTCCATGCTCGCTTCCGCAGGTTTTTCTCCGGGTCCTCCGGTTTTCCTCCTGTACTAAAACTGAATATTAAAGAAAGATCTAGGACCCCAATGGAAATAAGCTTCATTAGAGGCTTTCTTGGGTTATCCTTGGCCATCAGCCTAAAGAACTCTTTCTTTCTATCTGTTACTTCTGGTGCGATAATCGGGTAGTTTAAAATACAATTTCTACCAAAAGAGTCTAAAAAAGGGATTCTAATGAAAGATGTCAACCAATAATAAATCTTTAATCGAAACCACGGAAGAAAACTGAAGACAAGGGAGTTAATGACTCATCTTGCCCGTCAAGGAGACGCAACAGGTTGACTGAAACCAGCCGCAAGAACCTGCTTAATATCAGCAGATCATCATTAAATTGAGTCCTTATATCATGAAGTGGGTTCAAGGGATGCTTTTCCTAATCGTGTGATGTTTTTAGCAATTTCCATTCAACGTGTGCACAGTGACGTCACCAGAGGTGAATCTTTACAGATTAACAAATCGGACCACCAAGATTTTTCGGGTCTTTACAAAATATGCAATAACTTTTGATTCAGAGATCCAAATTAAACAAAACAAAAATCCTGTAAAAGCCAATGGTCTACTCTATAATATTATTGTAACGTTTGCTCACCATTGTGCTCTGTTCTCTCAAAATAAAAGTTCAAAGCTCGTTGCGTTTTTATTGGGACACCCTGTATATGTTTATAGCGTGTGATTGGCCTAATTCCAGTGCTTTTGAAGCACCGACGTTGGGTATTTTAACATTCGAAGCAGTTCACATCATTCAAAAAATTAATGTCAAAATCATTATCAAGTAAATAGCTCTCTAAGCAATTAGAACATTTACAATAATACAAATGTTTGACGTTACCTAATTTACATTATTGAAACCCCGTGTTGAATTATAACTACCTTTTCGACAACATATATGAACTTGTACTCAAGATATACAATGTCATTGACTCCTGGATTCATACTCCAATAAATCACTTTCTTTGAAATCTACACCCTTTTCATTCATAACACTATACGTGTCTCATCGTCTTACTGAAATAGAAATCCCCTCCATTCATAAAGTTCAAGTCTGGGTGTAAGCATCTTGACAAATACGTCCTGACAATGCGCAGCCCAGATAGCACAATAATTACACAGTACCAGGCGTTCAATTGCCTCATGGAATGATGATGTTCTATAAATAGAAAATATAAATTACTTTCTAGAGGAAGTAATGCAATAGTTCCGTCACTTGAATTAGAAACTGAATTTCTCCCTAGTGGGCCATCCGCATTGATAGGTGGATATGGTAAAATATGGCTTCAAAATTTGACCGCGAATTACGATTTTGTGTTTAATTAAAAAATCCACTCTCCTTGTTATCTACCAAAGACGTCGACTTTTATTTAAGACAATGATTTACATCTATCTATCTATCTATCTATCTATCTATCTATCTATCTATCTATCTATCTATCTATCTATCTATCTATCTATCTATCTATCTATCTTTTTTTCCTATCTATCTATCTATCTATCTATTTATCTATCTATCTATTTATCTATCTATCTATCTATCTATCTATCTATCTATCTATCTATCTATCTATCTATCTATCTATCTATCTATCTATCTATCTATCTATCTATCTATCTATCTATCTATCTATCTATCTATCCTTTTCCTACCTACCGTTCTTTCTATCTATCAAGTACTTTAGTATTTAATACTTATATGATTTATTTAATTAGAATATATTTTGTTTTACATGTATAACAAACAATATGGTTTTCGAACAAATCACTCTATTATGGTTGTGCCAGATTTTATTAATAAATACATACAGCTTACAGTATATTAAAAGAAAAAAAAACCTATTGTCGTTAACATTCATGGACAAGTAATACAGAAGATCAGAGAGTATTGCTCTGTTGCATGTCAGAATTAGATATACAAGCAATTTTTCTTACAATTCAATTATCCTTGCTGATGCTGTAACAGTAGACACCATGATTTTATCGAGAAATTACAGGATTACAGTCTTGTTTCTAAAAATGAATGTGATTATATGTAAAGAGTTACTAATCGATCGATGTGTTGATCATACATAAAGGGGCATTGGCCAACATTTTGAAGTACATTTGTGAATAATTTACACTTCATATTTTAGGGAATAACAGTCAACTACCGGATATCGGGAAAAGTTTGATCAAAACCTTTATAAAAGTCAAACATTTGAATTTCATTTTCTTTGTGGATATTGGATATGAGGCTATTCTGTAAACATATTTATTGATGCTCTATATCAAGAAAGAACCAAAGATTTGTAAAATTGCCCTTCACATTATTGGTCCACCCTGATGTCTTTTCGTGATTCAAAGAAGTTTTTATGAGTTTTCATATTTATGTAGAATCGTGGCTAATACATTTAATGAAATAAATAAAGTTTTTTGATAATGACATGTATACGCAATAGGCATATTTTTGGTTAAACTATTATCATCATGGGAGTTTATGTAAATCATTTTTTAATTTATGTCATTGTATCGAAGGAATATCATCTGTACTCATTGTGATTAAAGTATATTTTGTTTTCCATCCTTCATGATGTATTAAACATATGGTTAAGTCAGAGAAAAATCCAGTTTTTAACGGTATTTTACTGGAGTCCGGAGCTGGAGGTATAATTACGTAACATACAGTTGGATTTCCGGCATCATTTCGTTCACTTACCTTTTACTAATTTATTTTTTCAAAAAAAAAAAATATAATTATTAATGATAATAATAATAATGTTAAAAAATCAATCATTTTTAACGATTTATGCCGGAATTCAATTGTATTTTAACGGTATTATACCGGTGTAATGAGACTGAGTGTTTCCCATAACTGAGTCTGGGTCTAATTGAACTACACGTAGAAATGTCAATTAGTGTAGAAAAGTCCGTGCTAGGTTGAAATTTATGTTCAAGTATACCTTAACATTAGACTCCTCAATGACGGGTTCAATAATGTTGAAAATAATTAAAAATGTACCTAGAGGTAATATTGAGGGGGGTTCTTTTTAGTTTGCAATCATAAAGCAAGTATATTACAATTGAGTGAATGTTCGTATGTTTACATAAATGAGCAACTCCGCGTGAAAATGGATCATGTAAACTCAGATTAAGCCCTGTTCTGCGGTATAGCGCGTTGTACAAAAATGCATTTCGCGATGTGATTCACTCACTTTTAGGCAAACTATTTTAACCCTTAAAGAGCCGGGGCGGCCCCCTCCGACATTTTTTTTTGTTATACCTCCGCTGGTGGTTATTTTTTCGCGCTGAAACTTCTTGACTTTTTTCTTCAAGCCTTGCGCTTATATTAAAACAATTTTTGTGAAAATCGGACCTAGGGTTGGGACGTGGCGTTGCGTAATGGCACGCTGGGTCAAACGAAAAACTGACCAAAAACTGATTTTCGATGGAAATTATACACAAATCATGTTTTTTGTTTTCAGGATATCCTTCCACTATGTTTTATCTTATTTATTTGTATTATTTGGAGCAAGAACATGTGTAAGCATACTTTGACACACATCATTGCCAAGAAAAGCAACTTTTGCTTGAAATGTTTTCGAAAAACCATGATTTTGGCGATTTGTGGTGATTTTCGCGATTTTTGACATGACGTCACTGTGATGTCATACATGGTCTGATTTCAATTGTTTTGGTACCAATGGACTCGTGAGGGTCATAGCTATCCACTAGTACCATACACTTGATGATTCGTCTATCGGTTTCCGAGATCATAAGGGGGGGGGGGGCGGATTCCGCCCCCGGCTGTGAGGTGTGTCGAAAAAGCCCGGCTCTATAAGGTTTAAAGGAGATAGATCCATGGTTCCATTAATGAAGGAAACTTTTTGGAAACCACCTCTTGTACTTCACAGCAGTCGATCAAAAACCCCAGACCACCGCCACGGTCGAAGATCTCCCAATACTTTTGCTATCCTTGGATGACACAGGAAGTCTCCAAAAAGTGCCTTACATCATTAGATATTCGTTATCAAAGTGGTATATTTTTTGACTTTCAACAACGAATGAATCACCTCATGAAATCGCGAAATGTCCTCCAAACCCCACACTACCACACTCTCCGACGTGTTTTATAATTCCCCGCCTGCAATGGGAATAATTCTTGGAGCTGTATACCCGGCAACTCCTTGCACAAAACTTGCTGGACATTGCAAAACACGCCGCAGTTTTCCTTCGTCTTTTTGGATGGTATAAGTCAAAATAATTGTGAATTTGGTTCAATATCAGACTGTTTCTCACATGCACCGCTCTTTCATCATGTTCATGTCATTAATTTAGTAAAATCATTCCAATATTGTAGATATAAGTACTTTTAAATGTTACGGGATTAAGTATAGTTACTGTAGTTGTCATTTTCCCCGTACCTTACTGGTTTAATGTCAGTGGCTGTGACGAGTTTGTTTGTTCACCCTACTCCCGTTGTATATCTGTAACAGCTTGTCAAAATTAATGGGTCCATTTGTTGAAATTGAACAAATGACCTCAAATTTTGGCGAATATTTTCAATACGAAGTGAGACATGGGATTTTTGGACGCTACTGTCAGGCACTTGTAGAAGAAAAAAAAATATTTAAAACAAATCAGTTTCTTAGTTTGTTTGTTATTTTTACACGCCCGTTAATTCCGTATATTGACATTTTCTCAAATTTACCCCTATTTGCAACTCAAATAGCGCCAATTTTTTCGGAAAAAATCTTTAATATCTCCGGAACCGCTTGACCTATAATATACAAATGTGATCTTGGTGTCATTTTTCTTTGGAAATATAGTGCAATTCGAATGTGTCATGAAAACAAATTGAACAGGAACTTTTATTTTCTTGTTGATATCCCTACTACACGGAATAAGAAGCAATCAATGATTTATTGGCTGTACTCTTATGTTATATTTTTAATGGAAAATAAAATTAAATGATCAAATCAAAGTACACGTGAGAATGACATCAAAACAATACCAGAAAAGTGGTAGAACTCCTCGGGTTAAACACAAGCTTCATTATGTTGATCTACTGCATTGGAGTTGTGGTTTACAGGAGTTACTTCTTTATTTCTCACATCCATGATTTCGTTTTTTTAAATGGTGGATTTTTTATCTACTCGTAGTACGTAAAGGAAATTTAATATCAACTGTTATGATGTCAAACGAATTCCTCTGAGTAATAGGACGATTACGACACAAACAACAGCTTCGTGCTAAATTCAAAACCTAGATTCCTAATTAAAATAAAGCGGTTATAATACGACCTGAGTATTGAGCATTGCCTCACTGTTTATTAGTCACCTATGGACATGTAATTATATTGGAAAGCGACTGAACGTTAATCATTCCTCGCAGCACTATACTTACTGATTATTCAACGAATAAAACCCTTTTTAAAGTTCCCTCTTAACTAAAGTTATCACTGCACAGCAACCACGTAAAATTTATGCGAACTTGGACCTTTTTCAGCCCCCGTATTTCTTTTTTCGAATGATTAAGGGGGAGTATAAAACATGGTCAGATAATAGAATGAGATTTTCAATTCATTTTAACTGCGACGACTCCAATCGACGTTACAAATCTGGCAAGATACTCAGGACATGCGGTAAGTGAAAGTACTTTTAATTGATGTTTCCTGTAATTATGTTTAAGTTAATAAAGATGTTGGTTTCATCAATTGATTTATTGGTTTTTGTTTTTGATTCATTGATAATTAAATATATATTTTCATTTTATTTTAAACATTATTTTGAATTTAATTTATATTTCATTCAGTAAGAGTTTCTTTATTTGAATCATAAAAAACATTGAATTTTAATTAAATCATGTGTACTTTATCTTTTCGCTTTCTTTTTTATTTGAGAATTCCCATTTTCTTACTTTTTTAACATTAACATTGAAATAGACTTGACAATTAAAATTTCAAACAACAGTTTTGCAATTACTCAAACAAACCGAACAAAAAATATTGTATACTAAGAAAATATCTAAGGAAAAAGCGATTTATCCATTACTGTAGATTGACATGTCAAATGAGATGGATGAAAACACGATTGAAGCCGTCAGCGGAACCTTGTGGGGTATCACAACTGTAAAAATTTACTTTTGGCAAGACACATAGAGCTACTACATAAATTTACTTGCAATTTTTACAACTGTTTGTTTAGAATGGATTCTCCTCTAACAAAACGTTATGCTTCCAATCGGTGGATTTACATAAATTGTATGGCACTTTTCTAGGTATTACTGTTTGGACTATGTTTGTACGTACTTGGATATGTAACTGCATCTCAGCAGTTTGAAATAAATAAAAAAAAGTCCGAAAGAAGGCATTAATTTTGCTTTGACATAATAGCCAGACTGATAATGGAAAGGGAAAACGTGTTTTCTTTTGATGATGTTGTGTTGGATGTGGAAGATGATTTTAATATAAAACAATTGATTGATAATAGTACTGGTTACAATAAATTTTGCATGTTTATTGCAAGGTAGGTGTGACTTATTTTTTAATTATCCTTATATAAATCTGCACGAAAATGATTCCATGAAGTTATTATCATAATGCTAGTTTGCCAGCAGTTTCAATCAATATTTCAATCGGATTTCTTTGGAAGCTAAAGAAAGACATACCCAGGGATTCCATTATTGACATGTAATTATTTCAGAAACAAAACAATATAATATATATGCAATGCATAGGTAAAATCAAAAAGTTTTAAAAATAATAAATACAGCCGGGAACATATTTTTATTATGCGACACTTAAATTATCTTTACTAGTCACTGTGCAAAGTACCATATTTACCCACTTAAAACCACTGTCCACAGACCGACTTTGTAGAGGTCCTCATTTTTGCCAAAAAAATTCATATTATATTCGTCCACATATGAGTTTTGATGTTTACTCACGGAGATATGACATCTTAGTTGCCCAGCTCAAAGCTCATGGCCAAAAATGGTTAGTTCAGTTAAAAACTAAATTAATGGTATGTGCAGGACAAAGGTTTGGAAAAAAAAACCACGCAATCAGTTGGAATAATCTGATGTTGTTCAGATATTGCCAGATTTTAGTACAGATACTTATGAAGGATTTACAAATGATAAATTAGACTTCTTATGCTAGCAACAGCAACTGCAACATAAAAGACTCAATGGAAAAAGCAACTTTTAACACATGATGTTACTGTCAAGTGCTTTTAACGAAAAGAGGGTGTTGCTAACATTAAATGTCTTAATTAACATACAAATTTGTATCTCGACCGCAGGCAAGTGAAATTTGAATTGATTGGATGATTCGTACTGAAAAATAATGGGAAAGATTTGAAAAAAAAAATCGTTTAAAATATTAACCATAATTCAGATATCCGTATCATCATTTTTAAAGAAACTACTGTGAGTGAAATCAAAAGCCAAGGCTGATGTATGATCTAGAGAATCTACTCTTCATGTATGCCAAAAATTGTTACAAGACAAAATTCTTCTTTTTTGCCCTTTTTTCAAACTTTCATATGGTTAAGTGTATTCTCATAAAATTTACAAATGATCCAATTTACAAAATCCAATATTTTATAAAACAAGCGAGTTTACACTACTACAAGCATTATGGTTCTGCATTTTTACATGCTTGATTTACATACTGCCAGGGTTATTCTGCATAAATGGTTCTTGGCAATTTCTTTGATATAGCAAAATATGGCAATTCAAACATTTACGGAATTTTCAACTCAAGTATCCCTGCTACTTCTGATTTTGTTATCCGAACATAATAAAACACAACTTTTTGTAGTGAGTTTGAAAAATTACTACTTACATTATTAAAAAGTTCTTTCTGAAAACTCAAGGTAATGTGAGATAGGTCTACTGTTACGACTAAGAGAATAATAAGTAAAACACATTTTGTGACCTGATTAAGAAGATTAAGAACAAAATCACTAGTCAGTTAATTTCGAAATATACTTTTTATTTCTCTACTTGAGCTTATTAAGGCTACGGTCCCTAAAAACGTCTCCCTCGGCTGAATGTCATGTTTACTGCAAGTTTTTACCTACTAACACCAATCAGAATATCACAATTTTTGGCGTACATATTAAATAGAGTCTCTAGTTTATACATGGAACTTTACTAGTGATTTCACGTCCATTATCAAGGTCAAAATGACGCCTAAAGACTACTTCGAAAAAGTTGGCCCTTTTTCGCCGAAACCTCATAAATTCATGATGTTCGAACAACTCGACTGGTTTCAAATTTTATAAATATGCTGAGTTGATTTTGAATGATAATGTACCAAACCCGCGTTGTTTTGCCCGAAAATCTAGACGTGAATTAACAACCCTGAGTTCGCCCTGTTTGAGCTGTGAATTGCCTGTTTTAAGTATCTACATTATCTACATTTTGTCTGATATACGCATTCGCATAATTTACTTACAAATTGAGCATTCCAATGACGCAAAAATTACAATTTTTATGTAAACAAAAGAAAAATACGGCACTCTAATGTTAATGTTTTACATTTTAGTTCACGATCTCAACAATGCCTTGATAGCAAAGCGGTAGAGCGCTGGCTTCGTAATGCATGACTAACCCCTGCCATAATCAATGGTTCGAGTACCCGCAAAGGCAGTGGAAACTATTTATCTTTTCATGATTGAAAAATAGTTAGGATTCACATTTTCCTGAGCATATGGATTCCTCGTACCCTTAAATGTTACATTTTGATACAAACCTTGTGTTCAACTGGTTCCTGAGATTTAATTTTGACTTCGACAAAAATCAAAGTAATAACACTCCTGTAACCGATAATAGGTTAACCTTGGAAATAGATTTGCGCCTCGTGAAACCCTTTCAATGAGGCCGTGATTGTAATATTGCAGTAAATCACAAAGTGATGTATATATAATTATTTTAACGTCATACTCAAGACTGACACGTCATATTTAGCAAGGTACATATTTTCAGAGGCATCTCCTCTCGGTTAGGATTCATCGTGCAATTGCTAGCTTATTCGCTTCAGGCAGTGTTAGATTAATTACTGAAAACCCATTTTGTAAAAGCATTTGACTGAACAAAGTCTTGCAGCAAGATGACATGTTGCATTTGAAAAGTATCTCAATCAATTTGTTTGATCATTATTTCTGTAGAGGCATTGTTGCTTAGTTTGAAGCAAAATTAGAAGCGTTTTTTAAGTGAAATAAAGTATTGTATATAATTTATTTATAAGCTTTTTTGTTACAGTGCATGGCATTTGATTTCTGAGGACATTGGAGATTTCTGAACTTAAATAGTGTAAGCCTTCTTTGTCACTATAATTGTATAACTTAAAAGCAGTTAAAATGTCACACTTATTTATAGATTTTCAATATTTTTTTCAGACTTCTCAGGTTTCGATAGTGAGTATGACGTCCTTTCCAATCGGTTGGGGCCCAGGGATATCAAATATTCCTTTACAATTATTGAATTTTTGCTTTTGCTTTGTAGAAATTCTATCCATATCATGACTATACTCTCTTTAAAACCGATATTTATAACTTTATCAAAATGTTAATTAAACGGTAATAGTTTTCTACTTACTCGTGTCGTGTTAGTTTATGCATTACAATTTCTATATTAGTATATATACACATCACTCTTTTCCGCTTAGAATAGCAAACAAGTATTACAAAATGGTCATAGATGATTCACTCTATTGCAGAATGAAAATTCTGTTGCATGATGAAAACAATAAAGGATTCGCAAAACATCGAATAGCACACAATTACCCCAAAGTCAATTTCGAGATACAGCCGGTGGGAATAAAATTGAAAAGGACTGAAAAAGATCAGTTAATTCTGGTAAAAATTTGGTTCCTTATAATGTATGTTTTCATCAAATCAGTTCATTGCTTAAATATGTCCACCACTTCTAGATCAAACTTGGTTGAAATCTAAAATCGAAATCGCCAGCTGCTATCAAGTTTTGAAGTGGTATTTATACATGTAGTTTCAGTAATCCAACCGAGTGAATAAAAATAGTTTGTTTAAGTTCACTGATATCCATAACTCAGTTTTGACCAACGATATGGATAATAAAGCTTAACTTAAGGTAACATTTGTCAAATAAAATCTGTAAAATTAAAATTGATAAATTATTATTCTTAAAATAAATAATGTACAAAATTCCTTTAAAAAGCGCGCTAAATGACACAAGCCAAACGAGTTTTGTACAGTCTCTGATGTGCCACATCTATAGGCAACCACAACTGTAAATGACAATTTGCATGATATGTGTGCTAATATCCAAGGTAACTTGAATAAAGTATTTGAATTTGCATTTGTATTTTAAGAAGTGTTAAACCTTCAAAATTGAAGTAGATGGCATTATTTCTTTAATTTATTAATTTGTAATGTCAACTATATAGAGCATAATTAATCTCACGTGTATTTCACTCCCCGTACAACATTAGGACATGATTTGGCGATTTTCATTATGCAATGCTGTTAGAGAAAAAACAACACATTAGCATGAAAAAAAAAGAAGTCCTCTGCCATTCATCTTGGAAATGTTAATTGATAATTTTTGGTAAGATTCTAGGACCCATATATTATAAGTACACATTCATTACATTCCACTTAAGGCATGCTTTTGTGGTAAACCTAGCTAATAGCAATACAGAAACAGTCGTTAAATTTAGGAACTATAATAAACAACATGATGTCTTGAATTTTAATTGAAACATTGAAATAATCAAGAGACGGCTCTCAAATTGGTCACGTCAGCAATAAGACTCCTGTGCCCAATAATAAGCTATATTTAAATTAATTTGCACCTTGTAAATCTTTCCAATGAGACCGAAATTGTAAAACTGCAATAAATGACAGAGCGATGGATGTATATTTTGACGTCATACTCTAAACTGACACGTCATACTGAACTAGATACATCTTTGTGGCGGCATTGCATTGGTTAGAATTCATCGTATATCCACATAATTACTAGCTCCTATTGTCCAATTTAGTATAAGACGTTATTGTAAGAAACTACTTTTATAAAGTCATATTACTGAACACAGTCTTGCATTAAAGAAACGTGTAGAATATGAATCCACACCATCAATTTATTTGTAAATTGCTCCCGGAGATGCTTTGATACTGAGATTAAGTTGATTTACAAGCGTTTTTCTTGAAGAAATCAAGTATTGTTGTTTTGTAAAATTCCTTTGGGTCCAAGTACTGACAGAGACCATCAAGAAGACCATTAAATTGGTAGAATATTTTTAAATTATGTATCTGAACAAAACCCTTAATGAGACGATTATTTTTTTAACAACGAGATGCTGGAATGTCATGTTCACTACGCACAGCGAAATTTAGCAATTATTGATAGCGTGCCAAAATAATCCTATCGTTTACTGGAGTGAAATGGAGAAACAACGAACAAACGGACAATCCACGTGCATATAGACTCAGTCTATCAGTCTTATAAAAACTGCACACGCGTTTCACAGTGTTGGTGATGGCCCGAACAACAGGAAGTAAGGGAACCCAATTTTGCGACTGGTGAATCTAGTCTAATGTACATATTGTAGATTTGCCCCATGATCTAATTTATGCCGGGGCGAGTTTTAATGAGCAATGTAATTTTTCGATCTGGCGATCAATATTTAAAAACTTGGTCGGGACATTTCTTTTCTTGACGTGACCTGTCGGATAGTTCGTACTTCAAACCCTTATAATCACACAAGGGGGTTAATGCAAATACAACATGAAAATATTTAGAGTTTTTCCAATAAAACATGATTTTTTTACTGTTAGAAATAAAAAAATCTTATTACATCCAATCAGAATTTAGATCCTATGCAAATGGGCTTTTAATGAGCAATATAATTTTTCGATCTGGCGATCAATATTTAAAAACTTGGTCGAGACATTTTTTTTCTTGACGTGACCTCTCGGATAGTTCGTACTTCAAACCCACAATAATGCAAATACAACATGAAAATATTTCCAATAAAACATGTTTTTTTTATTGTTAGGAAAAAAACAATCTTATTACATTGTAAACAAAATTGCCAATTTTAAGTATTTAAAATCATGAGGTCACATCTACTTACGTGCCAATTGTTTTACCGAACTAAATGTATATTGGCTGGCAAAATAAGTTATATAACATATCAAACCTCATATCCATGAAATTTGAAAAATATATCTTTCCTGTAAAACTTGTAAAATCGGTAAATAGAGCGACGAAAAATGCCGTTCAATTAGACGTACGAAAGGGGCAAGATATCGGTCATTACAATTACGCGTTGAATACCCCAATAAACAGCCAGCATCATCGTACGACAAGAAGAATCTTTCAGGTCAATGGGTCTGTATGACGTCATTTGCCATGGTGTCATGTTTGGTTTACACAGCATGACCTTTGCGCCTGTTTGGCAAACAAATTTTACATCGATTTTCTTCAGATCCATCCTAAATAGCCCATTTATTTGGTAAAATAGCATAATGTTACAAAACATAACTATAATTGACAGAAACTGTCCCTAATATGATATTTTGTGTAAATATTTCAAAAGAAAATCGTCTTGCGCAATCACAATTGTTAGAGTATTGAAATTTGCAAGAGGAAAATTGCATTGACTGAGTGGCATGAGCTATCAGAAAGTTAATTTTGGTGCGGAGAAACCGGGTTCGATTCTCGATCTATTCACATCTTTTCCCCCCTTTTCTTCTGATTTCAATTAGATTTTATAATTTTTTCGGTGACATATCACTCTTCAACTCTTCCAGACACAATTCTCTTTTATTCATTTTTCCCAGTTATTTTTGCACTATGGCATGAGCTAATAGATTGCCACCGGAGCTGCCATACGCAGTGC
>JXSR01S004063.1:36636-49909 GCA_000969725.1 Ophiothrix spiculata
TGCTAAAGCTTTTACCAATGGAAAATCAATATTTCCTTGAAAATTCCTTTGTTTTCTATTGATTTGTTGCATGTTCATTGGGTTGTAACTCCATAAGTGCTCTGGCGACTTTGTCCGGGTTTCATGGGAGCAGGTCAAATATAGATTTTTGTCATCTAATAGTTAAGAACACTTTGATTGAAACAACACTGTCTTAAGTCATTCTGGCTTACAATATCTGTCTTTCTAAATTATTCTTCCTAGCACATCCTTATCAGCAAGAGGCTGGAGTTGTATTTTATCCTCTTTTCAATTTGGCTGCTATAAGTTGCTTTTTTACAACCAAAGTATATGTTGTCAGCAATGTTATTAACCCTCGTCTAACCAAGGGGATGGTTGCACCCCCCCCCCCTCTGTTTTTTCCCTGCAGCATAAAAACGCAAAAGCAACCGACCTCAGGCATTTGGGTAATCTCTTTTACATCCTTTGCGGTCATTTTGATGAAAAAATTAGGGGGTACCACCAAAGGGGGGGGGGGGGTATATACTACTTTCAGTTGAGCCCAGGAGGATGAGAATGTGATTGGAACCTACACCTACAGTAGTGGGGCTAGGGTAGGTCGTCAAAGTTGGGGTGTAGGGGGGGGGGGTGCACCCCCAGAAAATTTGAAGTCACCATTTTGAAAAAAATATGCATGCTATGAGGCTGAAACTTGCAGGGCATGTTAGAATTATCATTGCCCTTCTTTATTTGCAAAAACCCCGATGAAATTCCATTATTTTTATTATTTTTGACCTGAAAGACCTTAACGACACCATACATTATTACGTAATGCCTTGGCCAATTTTTGTGATCTTGTTATCGTTTGATACCTATCTATTGATAGCATAACCAAGTTCATAGCAGGCTTCATTCCAAAAATGTATGAGAGGGTTGCAACCCCCCCCCCCCCCCCCCTTGATTAGACATGTTACAGAAAAAGGTTAGACGAGGGTTAAAAAAAAGAAGTTTTTTTAGCCATGAATTCAAAGCCTTGCATTGCTCATGTTCACCTTGCTTTCAAAATGCTGACAATTATAGATCAAGTCTGTAATTTATTGATTTGAGATAGTGTTGCGTATTTCCCGATGTCCTGTGCTCATCACAACTTGCAAATACCCGTGTCTAAAATGTCATGTTTGTGTCCAAAATATTTGTGAGTGGGCCTAGTGAAAACAATGCAATATAGCCTAATTCATTTATTGCTGACTTTTGAAAATTTATAGGGCATAGTTAAATCCAAGCCTCCACTTTTATCCAATTAGATGACAGGAATCTGTTTTATGAGGTCCAAATCTGTGAGGTACACACAGGGGTGTGAGAGTTCAGATTTTAATCTGATTTCAGATTTTTTCATGCCTTCAAAAGAGTCATAATTTTAGCGCTTTTTTTTTTGTGTTATTTTCAGCCTTTTTTTGGCATTTTGTCATTATTTTCAGATTTTTTTTTATCAGCTGACTCTCACACCCCTGTACATATGACTCTTTATTATTTAATGGAAACCTCAATTTCATGCATTGATTTGTTGTTATTTAAGACTTGAAACCATAAGGTCAAACAAAAAAAATCACTTGTTTCCTGTACATGCTAAAACTATGAGTTGAAACGCTAAGGCCATATAAAAATAATCATTTGTTCCCTGTATCATGCTAGAAATATGGGTCAGAAAACATTAAAAACTATGTGTGTGCTTCAATATAAGTAATACAAGTATGATCAACATTTGAATCATTGTTAAATCCATTTGTATGTAATTTTTCTTGGCAATAGGGTTACAAGAAACAAAATGTTATTTTACAATAATGGCCTTATTGTAGAAAGAAATTAACAGGTGGTGGTTATTAATTAATGTCAATGAGAACAATCATTCCACTGTATTGATGCCATGTAGTCATGACGTGTAACCTAAGGTCAAAAAAATAAATTGTTTGATTGCCCTTTCACCTCCAAAAAAATTTTGGTCAGTAGGATAGGTCAATTTTAATTTTTTTTTAAATTCCTGTATATTTGTGAGTGGGCCTAGTGAAAACTATGCATATAGCCTAATTCATTTATTGCTGACTTTTGAAAATTTATAGGGCATAGTTCAATCCAAGCATCCACTTTTAACCAATTAGATGACAGGAATCTATTTTATGAGGTCCAAGTCTGTGAGGTACATGCCAAATCCTGCTGCACAACAGTTTGCCATGGGCTGTTTGGGCATTTAGAAATGCATACCTCACTGCACCGTTGTTTGATCCCCGGGACAGACATGTTGATGTTTATGAATTTTTATTAAGGATTATATTTTTATTTCTAACATTACAAGATTTATTTTTGTAAAATCATATTGAATGAAACATATTTTTGATGTTGCATTTAGGCCTATATTTGTTATATTTTTTTTATCTGCAATCAATGTGAACAAAATGCCAGATGAAACCTACTGTAAAAGTAGAAATTTTTGCGAGGTTTTTATTTTCGCGAATTTCGCGAATCAATCCTCAAACGCGAAAATAAAAACTCGCGAAATATAATGTCTTTTATCGACCAATTAAAGTTTCTCTCAAAATACGTAACAAGCAAAGCAGTGAATCTGTGCATGTAAAGCTGTTGAATTCGGAAGTTTAATCATTCAGCCAGCTAAATCACGAACGATGTAGATGGTAAATATGAGGCAAATATTTCTCAAACCAATCATGTGATAGTGAAAAAAGTTTAAAGTATAATGATATATTTGGCTGTTTAGTTGAAAGAAATGGTCTTGAGACACGTCAATCACTTTTCTAATCAACTTTCCACACTGTAAAATCTGCCGATAATTGGCGATGAATGTCAAATGAGTGTTGTTAATGGCGACTTGGTAAGCTTACTCGTTGATATTATGTAACTCAATTTTGGTAATCGCGAAAATAAATTCTCGCGAAATGTCTGTTACAGGCAAAATCGCGAAAATATCTTCTCGCGAAAATATAGACTTTTACAGTAGTTTCTATCACATGCATTCAGACATGATCGCGATCTCTCAGATTTGGACTGCAAGGTGGGCAATAACTACAATTTATGGGGGTATATATTGGGTTTTCATAGGTTTTCAAACAACATTTTAGAGAATGTAAGTGATTTACACTCAAAATTGAGAATTTAGATTCTTTTAAAAAAAAATGACTCTGATTTTTCCATTTTTTTGGTCGGTCGGGAAAGGACAATCAAACAATTTTTTCCCTTGGCCTAATGGTATATCTTTCTGATGCCGAATCTATCATCTTACATTGTTAGTTGAGAGTGCAGTGTTTTTGACTAACATATATTCACTAATGTACTCCTTCAACCAAGATGTCAAACGGGTTGTGACATTTTTCAATGCTGGGAAGATATTAAAGGGTACTGGGCCAATTTTTAAAACTTTTATCTACTGATGTTTTGCACTTGGTATGATTAAAAATAATTTATTATATGAAACATTTTGGCCGGAATTCCAGAAAGGTGTTTAGCTAAACCACGGTTTTGTGGTTCAGCTGAACACCTTTCTGAAATTTTGTGTTTAAATTTCTTTATTATTTTTGATCATTTTATTCATCAAATTACAAATAATATTATTCTACAGGTCTAATTCCAATATTAAACTACAAATGTGGATCGATCTGGGGGGTCACTTACATTGATGGTGTGGGTATGTATGCAAGACCCCCTTTTCAAGCCTCCTCTTCACCTCTCCATGATGCTCATTTCAAAATTACTTCAGTTTCAAAGACTCCCAATTTCAAAGAAAATGATTCAAAAGTGTGTTTTATTATATTTTCAACCTACTTTTGAGCAATTTTCAACCCAAATAGTTGTATTTTTATGGGAAAAAACAGTTCCTGATACCTCAATTCAGGAAAAAATCAGTTCTGCAAGACCCTATGTTGGATATTGCGGATACCACATACCTACCAAAAAATTTGAGTACCCCCCCCCCCCGGATCGATATGACATTTTGTTATGAGATTGCAAGAAAATCATAAGTGCAATAGCTGCTCTTTTTCTTAAGTTTGTATCCAGTCTTGGATCAGTCAGGCCTAAAAAAAGTTGTTGACTTGCTCTTTTAATGGTGAAATTGATGGACTGTCGGTCGAATCTTTTTTTCTTTCTTGAAAATGGACACCAAAAAACTGAACAAAATATATTTTCATTGTTTTGTACTTTAATTATTCAAGATATATGCTTGTTTCATGCAAATATATAACATTCTGTAAATATTGTTGTAAATTCAAACCAAATATGATATTTTTACCAAATGCACTGTTGAGTTAGGCAAAAGTTCACACACAAAAAAAAACGACCCTAAATTTTGTAAATTTTGGGTCGGTCGCAAAGGGCAAGTCAACAAGGTTTTTTAGGCCTCATTGCAGATATGTCTTTCTTGCATTCACAAGATTGTGTTTATACTCAGATATGTCTTTCTTGCATTCACAAGATTGTGTTTATACTAAACTTGGACCAAAATAGTTCACAGTATGACTACATTGCAACAACATGGTGAATAATGCATGTCATGTGCAATATACATGATTTTTTTATTTAACTTTTGTATAAAATTGTTTCAAAAGTATTATAGCATTACTAGCAATAATTAATATCTATTATGATCTGTACCTATGAGGTCAAGATGTATTTTATATATGAAGAGTTTGTTTCCAAAAGGGCCTAAATCCATATAAGTATTTTTTTGAGAAAACCAGCAAAAAGTGTTTTCTTGTTGTGCAAAGTTATTTTTCAAGTTTTTTTTTGCTTTACATTTTAGGAATTGGTCCTCTAACTAAAGTGACAAAACTCGAGTAAATCAGAATTTCATTGTTCATTTTTCATGTAAAGCTTTTTTTTCACTTGTCAGTGAATTTTGGCCCTTTTGGAAATAAACTATGAATTTAGGCCCTTTTGGAAACAAACTGAGATTTGTGTGCACTGGTAAGCTCAATGAAAGCAAGTTCTGGGAAAAATAGTTTGGTTCCCTGAAACTACTGCTATAGTACCACACTATGGCACCAATAATTAAATTTTTACCCAACATTGATTTTTATTCTTTTTGGGATTGATGTCTTTACTTTGAGTTTATTTCCAAAAGGGCCTAAATCCATCTGAAAATCAGCAAAAGGATAATTTCTTGTCATGTTGAATTTATTTTTGAGTTTGTACTGCTTTCAAGTTAGGGATAGGTCCGCTCACTATAGTAACATCACTTATGGAAATCAAAACTTAATTGCTTTTTTTTTATTGAGAGCTTTGTTTACACCCTAAAATGGATTTAGGCCCTTTTGGAAACAAACACAGATTTGTGTGTACTGGTAAACTCAATGAAAGCAACTTTTGGGGAAAATGGCTTGGTTCCATTAAACTACTACACTATGGCACCAATAACTCAATTTTGACAAAAAGTGGATTTAGGCCCTTTTGGAAATAAACTCTTCATATAGTTTGTCACTTTATCACTTGGTTGACATGAATCCTAATATCCTACTGAGCAAAAGCCCTAGTAATATAGACCATTCCTATAATTGACATACTCCCTCCGTTGATCAGGTAAATCCACAGAATCGGAAGGAGAATCGGAACTCATGAGGCCAATTAGGGTCAATCATATCATACTTGTCCTCGTTCTGATTCCCTGTCTGATTCTATGGATTTACCCCATCAACGGCGTAAGTATGTCAATTATATGAATGGTCTATCTAGCAGAATTTGCATGTTTTATGTGCAAAAATAGCAGAACATTTGATGAAGTACCAGCTGACATGTGAGTAAGTGTTTTATCCACATGTGTATTTTTCCTCAAATCAAGTAAATTTTGTTTACTTGGTTGACTATTTTTTTTTACATTTTTTATAAATATAATGATGGCAAAAATATAAACGTTTTTCATTTTACATCAACAATATTCAAGCCTACCAAGTGATAAATTTGTTACCCCTTAGTTCTTATGCAGTATTAGGCCAAGTAACAAAAATAACCAGTTGATCATCCCCACCCTCACCAATCTTTCAGATAAACTATTTAAAACTTTTTGTTATTTTTCTTCCTTTGCTTGATTACTTAATAGCAGAAGAGGTTTGGATGTAATACGCCAATACAAGTGTTTAGGTATCATTCTTAAACCCACTAAACATAATTTCTCCATCTTGGGAGTAGCAGGTATAGAGAAAAGAGGAAATAACATTGGCCTCCCCGTAATATGGCAAACATTCAGCTGTTCAAAATTAGCCCAAATTGAATAGTAAATTGCTGAAAAATAACAAATAATACGGACCTCCCTCAATAACTTTTTAAAAAAGTTGAACGATTAACTTGTAATTTTTGTTACTTGGCCTTAATCATCAATAATGACATCTATGGTTGAATTCTGGTATAAAATTGGATCGATTGAGCCCATATTTATTGGTCGAGCTATGAGTTGCAAAAATATTGGGCGAGACGCAGTCGAGCCCAATATTTTAAAACTCATAGCGAGACCAATAAATATCGGGCGTAAATCATCCAATTTTATCATTATCATGTTTTGGATCCAATATTTTCCCACACTTGGACACCTCAAAGCATGATAATGTACCATATTGACCATCGACTCATAGATACCTCTTGGTATTGTGTGAACAAACAGGGGGTTACTATTTGTGACCCTACTTGAGATGAAGTCAGTTTTGGACGCACACCTCTAATGGCACACCTTTATTAGCATGCACTCCTTTTGTGGCAGTTCTGGCAATATTTTGGTTATGATTGTTATATCAGTGGATCACAAGTTGTACATTAGGGGGCAGGTGGCACTTGCTCCCCTGGCTCAAAAAATCGGGACGCTGGCTGGACAAATATCAAAATATCGGAACGATATTTTACTAATTTTACTCTCCCGCAAATTTTCAGTCAAAATAAGCCAATTTTAGCACAAATGTCAAGGATTTATATCGTTTTTTGGCTGAAAGTAGCAAAATTTTCATGCGCTACTCCCGCATTACAAACAAATTGACGGTATATACATCAGGACAAAACAGGAATTTTGGGACGGTAAATGTGTTTCCCCCCCCCCCCTTGGCTTACATGCCTTCGTACGGCCCTGATATGACCGTCTCATTACATATTTTTGGCTTAAATCCCTATCCAATAGTATACCATTTTTATAAAAGTTAAACATACCCAATTTTTGGTGCTTTCTGGGCAAATTTCCATAACCCAATTTAGGCAATTTGGATGTAATGAAAACATGTGATCACTATATCCAAATATGCAAAAAAAAACACCCATTAGGGCTGACACATATGCCTATACCATATCAGTATAAGGATCCTCCCCAGCCTCCATTTATTTAACAAGACTGACTTTCATACATGTGTAGGGTCACATTAATAAATGACCAAGTAGCGGTACATTGAATATATATATAGATATTGCTTTGTTATTTGCTTCACACTAGCAATGATTAGAAGCACTGATCATATTGATCGCAACAAAAACATTACCAATACAATTTGAAACATGGGCATATTTGTATCATTTGATTTGAATGAACCAAATCTTGCAACATTCAATTATAAATGGTTATTTGGAGCAAGTAGTATACAAATATTTACTGCTCATGAGGGCAATGGTTCAAATTATATGACCAAGGCAAGGCATAAAAAATCTTTTGATAGGCATATAACAGAAAATGTTTTAATTGTGTGTGTTTGGTTGTTATTTTCTTAACATTTGGCCGATATTACCATGCTGTGTAAACGAAACATTGAAAAAAAAGGTACGATTGAGTGTTTGGATTGGATTTCTGTGAAATTGTCAAAATTGCCACAGAAAGGTTCTGAATTGGTTACAGCTAGTTTCAAACCTTTTTGGAACATTTTTTAAACGTTTTGAATTGGTAAAAAGATAACTTTGGTTTAAAAAATGTTTTTAAAAAAGCGATTGAAAACCATTCTTAAAGCATGGGTCTGAAAGGTTTATCTAATGTAAAGTAAATGTTTTTTAACAGTTTTATAACGTTATGTTTAAACGTTTTTAAGCGAAAAAAAACCCTCCACACTTTCACGTTTTTCAAACGTTTTTTGAAAATGTTTTTTGTCCAAAAGTCAAACGTTTTTTTAATGTTAAGAAAACGTAATTGTGCTAGCTGGGTAGTCCTAGACTCAAAGTATGGCATGATCTTACAGTTCTGTTTTGTTATGTCACTTTTACTTGTCCAAGAAATTTTGACCAGGGCCGAACAAAAGCATGTGAGCCAGTGGAGTAATATCAGACCAAATTTATGTTTTGTCATATTGTATATATCAAACTTATTCGTCTCTCAAGATGATAAGTTTACTCAATCTAATAACAGGACAGTAATCCCAGGGCAGTAATTTTTCAAATGAGTAACAAATTTTTAAAATTATCATCCCAATATAATATTTTTTGTCCCACTTGACTATCCTCATGCTATTTTGAGCTAGGGTCAAGTGCCCCCCCCCCTGCTTCGTACAGCCCAACTTATGGCAAATCATTATCACTGCTGATTTATAATGAATGCAACTGATCGATACATTTTATCATCTCTTAAGCTACTTTAGGAGCAAATTATGATATTGGGTCAGATATTTTGCATTATATGTTGTTATTAAGTTATTTTCTGATAAATTTACCAATAAATGAGTAAAAACCAAGGAAGTTCCTTGGTAAAAACGGAGTTTTTTAATGTTTGTTTTTATATTTTCTGTAAATTTTAAGGTTCATTGGGCAAATTCAGTAGCACTTCTAACTTTTTCTAAACATTACAAGATTTTTACAACAAATTGTTAGCAGTAATAATGACAGCATGTAAGGTTTCGTATACACTTTAAACCTTGGAAGTATGCAACAAGCAATCGGACTCTGTTACAAGATCCAAAGAGTATCCCTTGTATTCTACAACATTGTGAACTGGTGTTTTTGTATTGTGTAAGAGACTATAGCAATGATTGATTAAGACCAAATCACTGCATATTATTTTCTATCCAAATCAAATAGACCCTCGGTTTTTTGGATTTATTTCAGTCAATATCAGACTTCAAGAAAAGTCATGAAAGAAAAGTTGTTTGTCTTCTTTTGACCCAACAAGATTAATGGATTTTAGAGTATACATATATTCCAAAATGGTCAAATCTGTACAAATTGGACGGTTTCAGCCTCGCTTTGGTATGATCTGTTGTGACATCGGGCACCATTAATGGTGTAAACTTTTGGAAACTTTCACTACCGATTTTTGTAGGTAGATGTTTACAGGTTGATGAGTTTGAATTTTGCGTTACACATAATTGATTAAAAATGGTCAATATTCTCAATGGGCCAAGTCCCTCATGGTTAAGTGACGGGGTTGTGACTCGATGAGATGAAAAGTATGGGTCATCTGGTCCCCCCAGGGTAACTGGGTATTCTGACAGGGTAGCCACCCACGTTACCAAAAAGGTGAGACCTGGAGAGTTCTCGAACCAAAAATCAACCTGGTACTCTGCAAGTCTCACATAGGGTATCAACTTTGTCTTTAAAGTCTCTGATAGGGTATCAAACTATGAAAGAATGGTTGAGTAATTACAATGGTGCCTGAAATTGCCAATAAAAGTGCTTCAAATACCTAGAAACGCTTCTTAGAAGTGTTAAAACGGTGTACAGTTACATGTACATTTTACCTATAATTTCTTGTTATAGTTATTTCGTTACATTTGCGTATGGTCTCGGATAGGGCATTCATTGAACAGCTCTGTGGTATATGGTAGACTTATGGTCTCAGATAGGGTATCTTTTAGCCCATTTTTGCCAATTCTTGGTCTCACATAGGGTCACCTTCGGAACCTGAGGAACTCGGGTAGTTACCCGGGACCAAATGTCAGTTAACCCCCCGCCCCCTCCCCGGGCATCTGGTACAAATTTGCGCACAAAAAAAGAGGTCCTTCGATACACAACATAAATCATTAATATGGCCTATTAATGATCATCCAGTTTTGAAAATGGGTGTCATTGAGGTAATCAATGCAAAGTTGAAATACCCAATAGCCATATAAATAAAAATAAGAAGAAAAAGTTAGTTCAGAACAAAAAAACAACACGTTTTAAATACCAGCCCCATCCCTTGGGTAGCCAACTCATTGAAAATGTCTTCCATTAGAAAGATCCAATATTCAATATTAATTACGCTACCGGTACGGAACTGATTTAAGGGCCCTGTCAACTCTTCGTTTTCAGAAATGGTTTCTGCTCTGTAACTCAGCAACGGATAATTAAATCCAAATACACATAGGCCTATACACTTCATGAAACAGGTTTGCATACTGTATACTGAACATGATGGTAAAGTCATTTTTGGACCAAAATGTGTAATTTTGGCCATAAGATCAAAATATCATGTTTTTTTTGGCCCAAAATTGTAATGGAAAGTTAACCACATTTTGCTTTGGTAAAATGTTAACTATTTTAGTTTTTAGAACATAAAAAGCAATATCTTTATAGGAACGTATTTCTCAATTATTTGATTTTTTTGTCTTATTTTCTGAAATATTGCCAAAAATAGGTCAAAAATTGCATTTTTAACATCCAAAAATCTAATTTTTGGCCCATTTTGGAATATGTGACCCGTCACATCCAAAGGTACCTTAAGGGTCCAAAAAATAAAAATTGATTTATTTGGTCTCATCTGAAAAAATATTTTAAGCTTTAAAATGGCACCTTGCTTTTGGTTATTGGATGTTAGATTGGAAAGTTACATCCAAATTGGTAAAAGGCATCGGGCTGATTTAGAAAACTATAGTTCTGAGAAAATCGAGTTTAAAGTTTCTATACTGGTAAAACTTGAATGGAGAAAGGATTTTTATCTTGGTTTTTAAAAAAATTGTCTTGTGTTTTGGATGTTGGAACCTGATTATTATGATAGAAAACACTTCAAAGGTAACGTTTCTGATGAAATGAGAAATTCGACCTTGGATGTGATTGTTGACTATGCTCAGCTTCAATGGCAAGTATCTCATAATTTACTATGCCGACCTTAAGGTGTCTTTGTCGATATGACGGGTCACATATTTTTAGCAATATTTCTTTCTAGGTTCTAAAAAGTAGAGTATTTCAAAATGTTACCAAGCCAAATTTTGGGCCAAAAACTTGATTTTAGAACCTTTTCAGACCTTTGGTAAAAAATGTCAGATTTTGGTCTAAAATGACCTCACCATCATATTCAGTATGCAAATCCGCTTCTAGGAATGTATGTTTTTATATGGATTTGATTAGCTTGCTGATGTAGAGCATAAAAGGCAATTCTGAAAATGAGGGATTGACAAGGGTTGACAGTACCTTGCTCCCCTCCCCCTTGTTGAAAAAGTCTCGCTATGCCACTGGCTGCTATACCGTTCACATACTTGTTAGAGGGGGGGAGTCATCGCAGAAAAAATATGGAGACCCCTTTCCTGAAAGAATTTCAGGGCCCTTTTTGCCTTGTTTCAAGTATAATGTTACAGGCATAGCGTGACCTATAGAAAAAGGTGAAAATGGTGAATGTTTTTAGGATTGAAGCCTCGGAATGAAACAGATGACACCATTAAGGGTATCAAAAACGGCTATTTTCAAGAAATACGGTACATTTTCAAACCCTAATGTGAAAATGTTATCAGTAAAATCTCCATTTAGCATGTTTAGGGTGTGAATAGAGGAAAAAAGTGTTTATTTTGGGTTCAGAAAAATCGCGCTTTAGGGGGTGTTTTGAAAAAGCTGTGGTCACGCTATGTCTGCAACATTATACTATGTCTTGTGATGGGACGGTTCTTTTTATTTTGGTGATCAGCATTAAAAAGCACATACTCATACTGCCCCATTTTACACCATGAAAGAAAATGAGGTAACATAATTCACGTCTAAATGAGAGTTGAAGCACATCACGACTTAATCATTCAGTGTTAATATAGACGTTCGTATTTATGACCCACTGAACTTGGTATAGTTCGTCTCTAGACACTCTCAATCATGAATATTGTGCATAGAGGTGCCCATCCAGAGGCAGCTACCACTATTCAAGGTCACTCCTGACAAACGTATTATAAAGTTCTCATTTATTTCATCACCGTTTTCCTGCTGCTCATTTTGACAACTACATGTATATATATGTTGACATGGGAATTCCATGATTTGGAAGAGATATCATCACCAAGACCTTTAATGGTATCGACTTTCTCAAGAACTATGCCTATTCATCTTGTAGGCAAATGAAATTGATTTTAATCGCCTAGACATAGAAATAATCTGACATTTCGAAGGGTGAAAGTCGAGGTCCCAGGTCAGGCTCCATTTGTACAAGGCATTCATATGGAGAAACCTGCAATCGGAGATATTGTCGATAACATTTGGCGTCATCGGCAAAATGAGCAACATTTGCATGTTGGGCAAAGTTGGGCATGTCATTGACAAAAAGAACAAAAAGCAAAGGACCTAAAATTGAACCCTGCGGAACCCCGGAAACAACTGGGAGAGCCAATCAGAGTGTACACCGTCGACGCGTCAACAACCACCCTCTGCATCCGCCCAGAAAGATATGAATGAAACCAATTGAGCAGGTTTGAAAGAATACCAAGGGACTGAATTAGTAATTTGTGGGAAACACTATCGAAAGCTTTGGAAAAAATCAAGATAAATCACATCGACTTGCTTAGCGTTGTCCAAAGCAGTACTAATTTTATGAAAAACTCTGAGAAGTTGGTTGGTGGTGGCCTGGTACTTAATCAAACCATGTTGGAGATGACACAACTTGGATTTAATTTCAGGGAAGATGGCATTAAAAATTGCCCTTTCCATAAATTTACTACCAATGCATCAAAGTGACACGGACGATAAACTTTTTGCTTGTCTTTTTTTTTGAAAAATGGAACTACATACACTGGAACTTCATTAAAAAAAATATTTTATACAAGAACCCAGCAGTGCCGTGGTGGCACCAGGATTTCAAGCTTTTTTAAGAGGGTTCAGCAGCTGCTGACTTTGCTGACTCTTAAATCCGACACTGGTGAGGGCCCCTCTTTGGATCATGGATCTCACTTTTATCTGTGAAATGTATTATCATTAATTATGTATAGCCTGCTGAAAAGCGGTTCCCCTAACGGTCAGACCCCGGGTCAGACCGCAGATCACAGACCGTCTGTCGACAGACAACAAACCAGTCTGTTAACGAATTTGTCTGTTCTGGTATGTTTTAGTATATCAACAGCCCTGTATGTGATCAAATAATTATATAAATTGTTCCATTCTCCTTTAAACCATG
>JXSR01S004066.1:27274-41210 GCA_000969725.1 Ophiothrix spiculata
ATATAGGAAAACAAAGCGTTACTTACATTGATGGAAGGTTTGAGTATATGAGATCTCAAGACACCTTTTCAAGCCACCTCTTTCGGTTTTGCTTTTACAAGATTTGCTTCAGTTCTTAAGACCCCAAATTTTCAAAGAGAATGGCGGCAGTATTCTCCACTTTTCAAGGTTCATATTTCCAAGGTTCAATTTCAAGATTTTGGTACCAAAATATTGCACATATTTCTCCCATTTCCATGTGGAATTTTACGTTTGAAACATTTTTGTCTTGAGAATATAAGTGAAAATGTGTCCATACTAAAATCACATAGCAAAGTGTATAAAATGCTATGAATTTCAAAAAATTTGCTTATAAAATCAAAATGATAGGACTGACTTGAAACTGGGACCCCTTAATTGACTATCTTTCATATTAAACTAAAAACTAAATTTTGACAAAGCGAACCATGCTCATATAGTAGAGACCTATGAGTTGTAAAGTTTGCTATTAGTGCGATGGTGTTTCCAGACTTAATTTCACTTAAATCAGAAGTACGTTTATGGTAGGTATCTTCTCATTTGATCATAAGATCCTATATTTACCATTAACTATGGGACTGACTTGAAACTGGAACCTCTTAATTGACTATCTTTCATATTCATATTAAACTAAAACTTGAACTAAATTTTGACAAAGCGAACATGCTCATATAGTAGAGACCTATGAGTTGTAAAGTTTGCTATTGACCTACACTCTAAGAAATTTCCCGTAAATTTTACGGTAAAATCACTGGCAATTCGGTTGCCAACACTTTACCATAAAATATACAACTTTGCCGTAAATTTATTATTATATGGTATTTTACTGCATTTTTACATGTGGCTGTTTATTTAACTGTATTTTACCGTTAAATCATAATTTTTTATGGACCTTTCCTACCTGTTTCAAAGCATAGGTGGATTTTGACACCAGTTTTCAACTTAAAATCGGATGATTTTTAGTGTCAAAATAAGCATCCCTAGCCATTCTCAAGAACAAGGCATGTTTGCAGATTGCCACACCAGGGAAAATATATAGCCTTAGTACAATAACTACAGATATATTTTATATTTAGTATATATTTTCTGTGGTGTCAAATTGTCTTTTTGCTATTAATTTACGGAACTTCCCCGTTTTTTCCATATATTTACGGTAAATATCTGATATATGCCGTCAAATTTACATTTTGTCCGTAAATATTTTCTTACGGGAATTCACCGTTAACAAATACAGGTTTTCTACCGTAAGAATACGGTCATTTTTTAGAGTGTACAGTATACTCTACTTGCTCCGTGGTCGGACAGTCACGTAAAGCCGTGGGTCCCCTGTACGAATAGACTCCTTCATGGGGTATGCATGTTATGCAAGTACTTGTATCATTGATTGATTGGTTGATTGATTGATTGATTGATTGATTGATTGATTGATTGATTGATTGATTGATTGATTGATTGATTGATATAGTGATATCGGGTTTCCAGACTTGCATCATAAGTACATTAATATGGTAGGTATCTTCTCATTTGATGATAAGATCCTATTTCAACGCGTTTATTATTTACTATTTACTAATTGACTTTGACCCCAGAATGGCATTTTGTTAGATTTAACCCCTTAGAATGTTTTTTAACTCTTTAGAGGCAAAAAAAAGTATGCAACTCTGGGGAGGAGACTGTTATGAAAATACATAAGAAATGGAAAATAGGTATTCAAATTAAGTTTACGTTTTAAGTCATATCTCCAAAACTGTAAAAAATTTAAGATGAAATTTTGGATCTATAATTAGAAAAATATGAGCTTCAATTTGACATAAACAAATATACTACTTCCGATTGAACTCTTGGGATGAGAATGTGATCGGAACTTACACTTTAAATCAGTTTACCATTAATTTTTAGTTCAGGAATATGGATTTGTTTTTGTTTATTTAGATCTTCTTACATCAGACCAATATTATATGTTATTTCATGTGACATCCAACGTGAGCAAATAGAGGATTAAGATATTTCTTAACGATAAAGCAACTGCTTGTTGTATATAAGGAATCCCAACTCAAAGACAATTTCACTCTTACCATCGCACTCACATCGGAACCAACACACCTCGGTACATGCCTCGGTATTCAACTGCAACTACAAGTAAGTGTAACATAGTAAAATCTAAAAAAGGGAATTTTATCCAGAAACAGATTCAAAAATTTTGTTTAGGTAGACAATTGTCTACCTTTGTCCGGTCAAAGGTAGACGAATTATTTCCTGGGAAAAGTTCAGATTTCAAGATTTTATAAAAGCAATTTAAGATTTTATAGTGTTGCATGTTTATTTAGTTGTGTATATTATGTCCTACTGTAATTCTTTAAATGCTGTGATTTTTGAATCATTTCGTTGGTTTACAAGCATTCCTTGTATATATGTGATCTTAAAATGATCTATGATTTTGGAGGTTAAAGTACTTGGCTTTTCATTGAAGGCTCAAATGTTACACAGATCAAATGATACATGGTAGCAAGTTTGTTAAAGAATACCATCACATTATTGCTTACTTGATCAAGTCGGGTCATGGTTCAATCTATAGCACTGCTATCCTCGCTTCTGGTGCCTTCAGTCCAGTAATCACGCCATTACCATTCCTTAATGAGTTATATCATACCTTAACCAATATACTAGCCCTTGACACAAAACCTGTCGAAACCTGCCAAAAGTTATGAATCTTGTACACTTTCTTTATCTTTTTGCCTACTTAGCCCAAGAGTTTCGAAACCAACATTAACATGATTAAGCAAGAAATTAAACACAATTCCTTAAACTATCGATTAAGATAACTTAGGACATTTTTTGATTAAAAGATTACTTAAAATCTAATGCTACAGATGTGTAATTTTGTATATTTCACTGCTTAAGTTTTCATGTTATTTTCTAACAGTGCAAAGTTTGGCATCCGTTTAAATATGGGTTTCGTTGCGTATGTTGGCACTGGGCACTTCTGTCTTTATTGCTCTAGCCCTAACCTCCTACCTACCATTTTTCATTCTCAGCCTATCTCCTCGGAAATAAGGTTGTCAAAAATTGGTGGTTTCCACCGGGGCTCGAACCAGGGACCTCTCGCTTTCCAATCCCGTGTCCACCTATACCAAGCCACCCGAGGGGCGTTGCCTAGGCAGCGATTTTGTTCCCATATGGGACCCCGGTCTATGACGTATTCGGACTTTTTTGGTGATTTACTCTTGTAGCTTTTTGTAACCTTTGGGAGCTTTAGGGTTCTTATATTATGACAATTTTGTTTCTTTCATTTCTTTTCCCAGCTCTAGATACAATGGCCACTCTCAAGACACTTGCCGCATTTCTCTTATTAGGAGTCTCATGTGTATTTGCAAGAGAAACACTGAAACAAATGCAAGCGCCTACTTTCTGCAATGGATTAGATTGTCCAGAATTTATGGTGGTCGAAACAACCAATGTGAGTGTTTAATTCTTTAAAACTGTTTAGACTATTTGTAATTTCACCATTGGGAAATGTTGATTATCGAAAACATGGCTTAAACCACGTGGGCCTACCTTTTCAGTGTCCGATACTTGTTGATGCCTCAACACTCTCAAAACCTTCAGTTGAAATGTTGATAATCAATCCGTGTGGTTGAATACATTCAGTTATCAAACGGAAATAGGGTACCCGATCCCGATCGCTCTTTGATGGACACGTTTTTAAAATAGCTTTAATTGTATTACTACAATAATAGGCGTATTGTTAATCAAAACCATCTGTTTTTATATTTTTTTTTCAGGACTATGAAGTTCGACAATATGCAAAGTCCGTATGGACCAGTACTGAAATACTCGACATGAGCTACGACAAGGCCTCAAGTGAAGGATTCGGCAGATTGTTTGATTACATTAATGGCGACAACGCAGAAAGTAAGCTTATATTTTTCTTTTGTAACAATCCTCATTGCTACTGACATGAAATTAATTTTGTTCTGAGGCTCTGCGAAGTATATATAGACCTCTTGACCATGACACAATCCAACTGAACATGTTAAGGTTTTGTCAGAATTTTGAGGCTCTTGTATCTGTATGGACACATTTTTGCAATACCTTTAATAAATATAAAACTTAGCAATTCTTCAAAATCTATTTTATCTTCCAAATCATATCACAATGTTGGACAAAAATCAATTTTTCATAGAATGAAAATCATTCTTTGTAAAAGAAGGAAGCTCCATTTGCTACAACGTGGTAACTTGACATAAACTAAATATATATATTCTGCCCTAAAACTGAAATGGTCTAACAAGTGAATACAGGCTAGTTTTACTAGAAAACAACCCTCACTCCATCAAATCTGTCTTCGAATTATAAAGAAAAAATAACAAATACTTTTTTTATAGGAGCTGCTCAGGAAATTAATAATAATAATAAAATAATAATAATATTTTTTCAAATCACTTGCAATTTACAAACATGTGACAAATGTACATTGTCATACACAAAAATTACAAAAACAATTTTACATAAATATTTCAATTATAACAAGATAAAATACATGAACAAAATGCAAGTAATTTAGGAGAAATGAATGGGTTTACTAAAACCCAAAACACGCAAGTGCTCATTTATCACGTACATTAAATAAAAGAACATACATGAATAATAAGAACATTATATTTATGAAAAATCAAACAGCAGCAAATGAACCAATAAGGGAATGTGAATCAAATCAGCAGTACAAATTAATGAAAAACGACCTACACTCAGATTTGAAAATAGCAAGATCACGGCACTCCTTAACATTAGGAGGAATTTCATTCCATAGTCTTGGAAGTGACACAAAAAGAGAATTGAAAAAGAAGAACTTCTGGATGTTACATGCAACAACCTAAAGTTGTTAATCCTACTGAAATAAACCATTTGATCAAATGATGCGGGTAACAAACCATTCATTAATTTGAACCCAAACACAAGTCTAAATCCTAAAATTTCAACAAAATGAGTTTGCTAAGCCTTTCTTCATAACTAGGCCTACATTCAACATCAATTGATCTCCTATAAAATACTACCCGAGTGATTTTCCTTTGAACCCTGTCCAACCCTGTCCAACCTGTCAATGTGATATCCCTGAAATGGGACCCAAAAACAAATACCGTAAACAAGATATGGTAAAACAAGAGACTTGAAGAGATTAAGAAGTGCAGCAGAAGACATGTTTTGGTACACCTAATGATGAAACTAGACAACTTAGAGACTTTATATGTGACACTGTTGATGTGAGTTTCAAAAGAAAGATCCTTACTGAAAGAAACCCCCATTAATATAAAATCGCTAACTTCATCAAGAGTTGCATCACCCATTGAATAAGAATTACAGAATTGTGGAGAGTCAGATCTTGTCATGTGCATAACAGAGCATTTAGAAAGATTAAGCGGAAGCCTATTGGCCACAGACACAATGACAGACCACTCGAACACATTTATAATATCCTGCTAAAGAATGTCATGATCATTGCTATTAAGAATCGGACGTACTATGGAATGATCATCAGCAAATTGAAACAAAGGAGAAGAGACCACACTATTTATATCATCAACAAACAAAGAAACTAGAATAAGACCTAGAACTGAGCCTTGTGGAACACCGGAAGTTACCAAACTCCAACAGAAAATGAACCTTTAAAAACAACCCTTTGTCTACGCATAAAAAGGAAGTTCTGGACCTCTGAATCCCAAAGAATGAAGCTTAATAGTTACCAAAAGGTTATGGTCAACTTTATCAAAAGCAGAGCTGAAATCCAAAAAGATACCATCAACATTGATCAACTTATATTTTTCAACGCCAATGTCACCAGATAGAGTGCTTTGGAGTAGTGATTTTAAAGGTGCATCCTCAGCGGACTGTATCATAGGGGCATTTGATGTCACTATGCACCTAAATCGTAAACTAGATCCCTATTGAGGGTTGTAGTAATGTAATGTTGTATTCTTGCTATAAAAATCCCGTCTGATAGCAGAATTATACCTTAGGTCTATCATTTTCAGCATGTGACACTATCAGTAATCGTCCAAGAAAGTCCCAACTCTATTGAGTTTTACCTTATTTGCCTATATAAGTCCAGTTAGAATGGAGAGGTGTGGTTTTTCTTTTATACTACAGGACGCCTGCTGTGATAGGAATGATTTGATGGATATAACCCAATTTGACCAAACTGGTAGAGTTGGGCCCTTCTTGTACTGATGTAATCAAATAAACTATTTTGCGTTTGCAGTTGCTTGAATGAAGTTGTGCTTGTGATAATCAAAGTATCAGCCCGAGTAAAATTAACCTTTTGTTTTTCTGTCTCATTAACAGACGTAAAGGTTGAGATGACAGCCCCCGTTGCAACCAGAGTGATTCCAGGAGCAGGCCCAGCATGTGAGAGCAACTTCACCGTGTCATTCTTTGTGCCGTTTGCCTTACAAGCTAATCCTCCCAAACCCAGCAGTGATGATGTCTACATCTCCATGATCCCAGAGCACGTAGCCTTTGTCAGGTACGATAATCATTATTGCCATTAGCCCTCGCCCACCGTTCACCTAAGCTATGTTCTGCTACGTTGTTTCCTGTAAGAGGAATGGGATGGTTACCACTCTATATGAACTTGAAATTGACATGCCAAAAGTTGGGTTGTTTTATACCATAATATAGGGTACAGTCTCCTCTTTCTATCGATACGAAAATAATGAAAATCGCCAAAAGTTTTACGTAGTAAGTTTTTACGATGCAACTGAATGTTAGTGTTTGACTAAAATGTAAAATTTCGTCATATAGGGCAAAAATATGGCTGGTCAGGCTAAATATAATTGCTCAAGTAAAAACTTGAATTGTTGTACATTTTTCAATCTATAAATAAATGTCCTTAATCGGTTTCCAGAATTTGCGAATTTTTATGTTCTTTTTTCAAATATTACCAAACACAAGTCCAAGTGATAATTTTTTGCTGACTATTTTGGATAAAAAAGCAAGTCTTTCCAGAAATATCTTTTTGCCAAAATTAAGCGATTGAATTGTAAATATTTTGTGTCAAAAATCAAATCACCATCGTGTTCAGCATGTAGAAATGATGCTTACCTTTATTTGGATTTGATATTAATATCCCGATTTACAAACCAAATCCTTTTCCAAAAATGATGGATTAAACGCATCCTTAACATCACACCACTCATTGCTGCCACACGGGTAACCACATCAAACTAATCACACTTTTTGAATTATCTCAATCAACTTGCAATTTTACATTCATTGGTTACTTCACATGCGTGAACTACAGAAATTTATAAAATATACAAATAATATCAAAAATATGGTACCCGAAGTCATGTAGAATCTGTTTTGTTTAATTGAAGAAACTATATTTTAATTTGTGTACTTGTTCCTTATTTCGCCTTCAGATCATTCTCAGGATTTGCCGATGAAGAAGAATATTTGAACGAAGCCGCAGCCTTAGCAAACGCTTTAGCCAATTCAAAAGAATCCTTCCATCAAGACTTTTTCTACACCGCCGGATACGACTCACCATTTAAACCATTCAACAGACACAACGAAGTTTGGTTCTTCAAAATGGAATAATAACATTTGAGTTGTTGTAAATACATTATTTATTAAAAGGATTTTCAGCTGAGTAATAATGGGTTATGGTACATTCGTTTAAAATTAATCTGGACTCTAATTTTGAACGATGGTTTCAGAATTACATAAGAACACCATGCACGATTTACTGTACATTACCCATGACTTTCTACGAAATACTATGACATTTTCAGCTATGTTTATAAGCATATTTAGAAGCCTACTTTTACTTGCAAACCATCCTCATCCTGAATCAAAACTTTACTAAGGTTCTAACTTTTCTTTTGTCGTGTTCAAGATGTTACTTTATATAGCAAAAGTCAAATCCAGTTTTTTATTCAATATGGCAATTATCAAATAGAATATTGCCTTTAAGGTTACATTTCTAACACGGTTGCATTTAGTGTTATACCTGAAAATCGATCACAATTTTCTCCCTATTTGATTAACTTGGCAAGATAACTGTGCATATCTTGCACTGAAGTTAGATCCCATCGATAAACAATACAACGCAAAAATACCTTTTTTAAAAAGCAGAAATGCATTTCCCACCTTTTGTAATTGCCACCATATTTCTAAGCCTCAGTATCACTTTTCTGTCATATAAATTGTAAATACTTCTGTAAATACTATTTACATAAATAATATTTTACAAAAATAAATAAAGAGAGAAATAAAACTAGAAACATTTGAAATTTGTTCTTCTCGATATGTGACTTATTGTAAAGTATTAGAGTTGCTGTTGAGTACCCAAGTGGTGCAGTGATCTCATTTAGCATGTTTAGTTTAAACGAACACGGTGGATAGCGACTGAAATTCAGTTGACTCTATTTTAATGCTAATTTGACACCCATTGACCCCGTTTGTATTACACTCAATGCTTTAAGTTTCACACTAAATGACCGCCTTTTTTGTCATTGGCCTAGCATCTCTCATTCCTGCCTGCTTCAATCCGGTCGAAACATTCAATGGAAAAACAGTTATACGTATTTTATTACGATGTTAACCTGGAGTTCAGCAGAGAAATATATTTCAGTGCAAAGTTGCATAATGAATCATACATAACGAATCATCCACTTGTAGAATGATTGGATGATGTCCTTTTTTGACAGAAATCCTACACTGAATATCCCTTGATTTGTTGCTGAGGTTGTCACATGACCAACACTCTTCAATGTGAGTGTCCCTCTACCTCCGGGAATAAGGAGTGAATGCAAATAGACCTGTCTCTTTAAGCGACTTTAGGGGCCATAAAAATGTATTATGCCCGGGGGGCACTTCCATGTTGACTAAGCAGGATGTGCGGACAAAATGACCCCCTATTTTGAACTGGCTTGTACGCGATGACCCCCTTTTTTGAAAGATACTGGCTACCTGTTACCCAATGACCCCCTTTTTGACATGTTCTGTACTAATAGACCCCCTTTTTTTATTTGAAAATCATGTACCCAATGACCCTGGTTTTATGTCAAAGCTATGTACTCAATGACCCCCTAATTTTTAATAGCCGTTTACCCAATATATGACTGGCATTTTACTCAGGTATTTTGTTTTCAAACAGATGAAACTGTGCATATTTTTTATCAAGTCAATCATTTGTTTATATCAACTTGGCAAGATCCTAGCGCTCAGTGCAGTGTGGAGGCAACTTCTCATGTTTCGAATGCGATATTGGCTGGGGTTATTGGCCCTTTGTATTTTAGGGTATCATCTACAACATGCAACAATTAATAGTAAAATTTATTAACTTTTACATACCATTATAGTTAATACCCCTACTATATTCAACCTCTTTGTACTTGATGACCCTTTTTTGCAAAATGTACCCAATGACCCCCTTTTGCAAAAATGTACCCAATGACCCCCCTTTTGCAAAAATGTACCCAATGACTCCCTTTTTCAAAAAGTTTTGTACCGAATGACCCCATTTTTATTCTGGTTCTGTACTTAATGACCCCCTATTTTGAGATATGTAAAAATGTACTGAATGACCCCTATTTTGAACTTGTCGGACGCACACCCCTGTCTCTTCGGATAGGCAGTGCCCCCCCCCCCGGTATTATGTTTACTGCAAGCTACAACGATCGTTAAATGGCTCCTGCTCGCAAGCATTGGTATCCACAGGTTTTCTTCAGTTTGCTTGGGCAAAGTACGGGAAGTCTTTTATACCAATCTAAGAAATATATACTTAGTACCATTGTGATCGTCATTACAGTTTCTTGAACATCAGCCCCTATACTAAAAACCGTTATATATTCTGAATATCAAGAATTTTGTAACTATTTCACCAATATTGATTGATTTATGAGGTAAAATATAACAATGAATTATTTAAAAACAAACATTTTCGTCAATGACAAAGACCATACAACGGTTGGTAATGTTTGTGAGATAAAGAACCTTTTACTCTATGGACATCATATTGGATCTGCCAAGTCCTTTGGTATACTATATTCAGAGATACATATGGATGATGTGGATCTTATCGTACTGGATTGGTGCTATCTTACACCATTGTATAAAGTTATCATGTCTCTTAGCCACCATCTGTTTTTGACTTGTTGAATGTTTGTTTCATTTATCACATCCAGACAACCACAAGGGAATTCTATATTTGCCAAAAACTGTCACAAGCTTGTTATTATGGATTTTAATTTGTCCTAAGATGAGGTCAGATATCACTGGGTTTCCAAGTCAGACCAATTATTTCATAACATTTATCAGATAAGGTCAACTACTCCCAGATCCTTGTCTTGATGAAATCCAAATGTTGTATTACCTTACTCCATTTGGTCTTTAACAAAGAATGTGTTTCTTTGACTACATTTCAGTAGTACATGCAGCTTGTCATGCTTGTATGTGACAGTCAAAATTTCAACCCCTAAAAATTGATCACACATGTGTTTCTGTTGTTTCTATAACATACGCACCATGGGGTAGAATGACCTCTCCTAATAAAGAAAATTCTTAAATAATAATTGGTCTGATTAGGAACTTTTGCCAGTGGCTATGCAAAATAACCCTGTCTTGGAGGAACTAAAACCTGTGACGGTATCCTAATTAAAATGTTGATAACAAGCCCTGTCTAGACACACTATTGGGGAAAAAATCATACTCCCTTGACGATACGCTTGCGGTTATTCGATAAGTATGTTATAAAAATTGCCCTTACTTAGATCTGGATCTATATTCAATTTAACCATAGTAACCTCATCTTTATATATTTCTACAAGGCTACTGACCTACTATATACTGTTCCTCGTTGACCACAAGATTTTACCTAACTTCACATGACACTTTATCCCAATTTTTATCGATCATATTTAAAGAGTAGATGTATAGTCTATAGCTTATTAGCTGAAAAAGGCCCTTTGCACCTACCGGTACTTACCAATCTGCCCATACTGAAGTCTTGTGTCCGTTATTATCATAGTCTATTCAGATAATGTGGATCTCATATCTGGATTGGTGCTTAATGTAACCATGGTAACCGGCCTCGTGTTTATCTATTTCTACAAGGCTACTACTGTTCCTCGTTCGCCACAAGATTTTACCTAACTACACATGACACATTGTCTTAATTGTTGTCATACTTGTAGAGTACCGTAGCCTTAACTATTGATTTCACTCACACAAGTCTCTTTAAAAAATGGCGAATGTAAAATTCTGAGATTGGAAAGACGAGCAAAGATTCTCCTTTTCAAGCACAAAAGAAAATTATAGTATTTTAACTGAGATAAGTTAGTCGGCGATCTGTCTTTTTTTTTTTTTTTGTAATTTTTGGATAGCACAAGTCTTTTTTGAAAAAGTGCTAATATAATTACGTTATTCGTGATTAAAATGGAATATATTATGACTTTCAGCGACGAATGAATCATTTCGGAAATTGTAATCAAAATCTAACTTTTCACACTGTCAACTCGGTGTTTATAAATCCCGCCAGCAGTGCAAATCATAGCTGCCTGTTGTACCCGTTATCTGATGGTGTAGTGAGACTGAGTGTCCCCCATAGCCAGGAGTCCGGTGTAACAGCAATTATGGTCCCCCTTGAATCAAAATCCGTCTTCCATAAACCATTACGGAAATTACGGAATAAAAGGTGAAATTAATGTTGCATTAATGTTGACTTTCCTGTCATTTTGCCAGAGCACCCCCCCCCCCCCTTTTTATGATCCCGAGGCTGATCGATCTTGTTCCAGGGGACACTCCTGTAATTGAGAAATGAAGAGTGACGGTCATGTGCCAACCTCAGCAGCAAATTAAGGGATATTCAGTGTAGGATTTTCGCAAAAAAGGGGATTATAATCCAATCATTCGGTGTGGCAATCAAAAAATGCAGGTTTTTGAGATAGTCTAACAGTATTAGCTCATATAGGTAAAAAGGTGGATATTTTTGGTAACAAGCTGAATTTTTCAGAATAGGTGCAAAAATACGTGTAGAATAACTGGTTAAAAGTCCTCGGAAATCCCGTGTGGGCATTTTCCGAAATCCAAGATGGCGTCCAAAATGGCCGCCAAAATAACATATTTTCATTAAAATGGCTTTAAAACTAATTGTTAAGCACTCAAAACTCAAACTTGTCATTGGGAATTTGCTTCTGGAGCTGTAGCAAACAAATTTGGCTCAAAATAAAATCATATACATGTTTCAAATTCAAAATGGCCGCTGAAATAGCATATTTTAACTAAAATCAACAAAAATATCCTTTGAAATGCTAATTATCATAGATAATCAACAGAAAGTGACATTTAGGTCTACAACAAGATCATATGTCCACTAATTATGATGTTAAAATGATTAAAATTCAAAATGGCACCCGCACCAAGATCCAAAATGGCCGCCAAAATATGTTTTAATACACAAAAATGTGTTAAAACGACTTAAAAACAGCATCAAGCACACTAAATATCATAAATAATCAACAGAAAATGACATGTAGGGCTACAACAAGATAATTAGTCCCTTACTTATGCTGTTAACATGTTTAAAATTCAAAATGGCACAAGTACCGATGTCCAAAATGGCCGCCAAAATATGTTTTAATGCCACAAATGGGCTACAACGAAGTTAATAACAGGATCAAGCACACTATACGTTCAAAATAATTGATGACAAGTAGTTTTGAGAGTTACAACAAATACATTTGCCCCAAATTAAGCTGTTAACAAGCTTAAAATTCCAAATGGCGCCTGCACTGAGATCCAAAATGGCCGCCAAAAAACAATTTTATTCGCTAGAAATGGCTTATACTACTTTAAAACAACATCAAACATTCTATACTTTTCAGGATATTTGGTGGAAAATGATTTTTAGAGTTACAACTGATATATTTATCCCCAAATTAAGCTGTTAAGAGGCTTAAAATTCCAAATGGCGCCAGTACTGAGATCCAAAATGGCCGCCAAAATATGCTTAAATGCGCTAAATATGAGTAAATTGACTTTAAAACAACATCAAACCCACTATAGCTTTTAAGATATTTGATGGAAAATGATTTTGAGATTTAGAGCAACTATATTTTCCCCAAATTGACCTGCTAACAAGCTTGAAATTCCAAAGGGAGCTTGAACTGAGATCTAAAATGGCCACCGAAATATGTTTTAATGCACTAAAAATGGGTTAAAAAACTTCAAAATAGCATAAGATATTTGATGAAAAATGGTTTTTAGAGAAACAATAGCTGCATATGCCCCCACATTAGGCTGTTAACAAAAATGTGGTGTGTTTGATGCCGTTTTAAAATCATTTAACCGATTTTTGAGCATATATAAGCGTATTTTGGAGGCCATTTTGGATCTCAGTAAAAGCAAAATTTGGAATTTTAAGCTTGTTATAACAACCTAATTTAGGGGCAAATATATCTGTAACTCTCGAAACAATATTCTATCAAATATCTTGAAACATATAGTGTATTTGATGCTGTTTTAAAGTTGTTTAAACCATTTTTAGCACATTCTAAGCATATTTTGGCAGCCATTTTGGATCTCGGTACTGGCGCCATTTAGAATTCTAAGCCTAATTTGGAGACAAATATATCTGTTGTAACGCTCAAAACTACTTTCCATCAATTATTTTGAACAAGTGGCGTGTTTGATGGTTTTTTTGGGGCATTAAAACATATTTTGGCAGCCATTTTGGACCTTGGTACTGGCGCCATTTTGAATTAACAACATGTTAACATTATGATAAGGGGACAAGTGATGTTGTTGTAGTCCTAAATGTCACATTTTGTTGATTATTCATGATAATTTATGTTGTTAATGCTGTTTTTAAAGTCGTTTTAACCCATTTTAGTGCACTAAAACATTTTTGGCGGCCATT
>JXSR01S004067.1:7440-19526 GCA_000969725.1 Ophiothrix spiculata
GAAATATGGAATAACCAGAAAAACACCAAGACCAGGAAATTTTCCAGGAAATTTTTCAATATCTTTTATTTATGAAGGAAAACGTTTTCAATGTTGTACCATGGAATCTATCTGCAGCGTAAATGGAAAGAATGAATAAAATTTCCAATTTTTGAGATGTTTAATTCAAAGAGAGATAAAATTTCTCTGATCCACAATTTGTTACCGTGGAAGATTCTTCTCAAACTCAGCGATTATGCAGTAAAAAATTGAAATTATTGCAGCGTGGATGGTTTCGAGAGATACATTTCTATATTTGATGGAAGGAGCCTGGAATGCCCATTCGGACCAACAGGATTTATCGGAAATGTGTTGCTTAAGCTGAATTTATCATTCTATGAAGTATCACCACTTGAAATATAGTGGGTTTTTTAGTTTATACTGCAGATTTGTGGGTGAATTTCATCATGTTCGGAGTTTCCGATTATGTACTTCAAATCTATTTTTGTTGTTCGGTTTGAAAATATCTCATTTATATCATATCAAAGTAATCGCTACGACTTGAATTATTGCATTGTACATTGTGTTCAAATACAGTTTAACGTTTGTCCATTTAAATGCATTTTATATATGAGTATTATTGACGTTTTGAAATGTTTCAATTACAAATTCTAGAAAGTCGTATTCGTAAACTAAAATACTGTAATAAAATGTTAATTTTCTATATGCTGTTATCAGTTTTTGGTTTGTCCGGTGGATTATTTCTTACGAATCCACACTTCTTCTTTGCACGAATCTACAGTTTGTTGTAGATTTGTGCAGAGAAGTGTGGATTCGTAAGAAATAATCCACGGGACAAACAAAACACTGACGTCATAACAATGGTTTAATATCAGTAGAATTAACAAACTTCTTAGAATAAATACAATATACATGGAAATCAACTCCTAATTACCCCAAAACAACTTTTCCCTTGTCTATCGTCAGTGCAGATAACTGCACCCTGGTCACTTCTTTGATATCTTGAGTGACTATTTAGTATGGTGCGCCTCGAGAACAAACATATTACTCATATTGCATTGTGGACAAATATTTTATGGTAGGAATGTACCGCCTGGGTTTCCCAACATAGGAATTGACGGAACTGATTTTTGGTCAAACATAAGGTCTATGAAACAGAACATACCTACCTGGCTTACACAAAGGATTTCAAACTGTTTATCCTTGACACTTTTATTCCATCTCTTTCCATTGTCATCATCAAACACTCTCAGATTAAGAATCTTTCTTGCTCTGAAAGAAAAACATAAGATTGGTAAACAAATATGGATCATTGGAATCACAGGTAGATTGAGTCAAAAATAAAAAAATAAAGATGTTTGGTAAAAATGGCAATTATCACCAGTTTTTACAATTTGTACAATAGCACTCTTTGATCAGTATATTATTATTGTTTCAAATAAATTTCAGACACAAACATGATTTCTGAATGCAGCCACAACGTATCCATTTAGTTATGACAAGAACGAGACACCGGGAAGTATGCAACACCATTTCCAATCAGTAATCCACAGTACCACGACATCGCCCCTGCCTGACTTGTGTAAAATGCACACACAATTATGTTACACCAGGCTCTAAATTTATGTGTCAGAGAATTATTTGAAACAACAATAATAATGGTCAGGGGCAAACACATTATCCTGATGCAATTTTCATAGAACCAAAATCAAGTTAGGTTGATTTTAAAAACAAGCAATTTTGGGACAAATTTTTAGTATTTTTTGGTATATTGATGGGTGGGTTTTTTGTCACTTAGTCAAATGTGCTCAATTTGCAAAATTGGGTGTATTTTAGAAAATTTTGTAAAAAAAGCACCCGATTTGCCCTAAATTGGGTGTTTTTTCTACAAAAATGGTATAGAGATGGGTTGCAAAATCACGCTTTTGTGGTATAGAGATGAGAGTTGGTCAAAATTCTGAATCTACTTTGAGCATCCCCGTACAAATATTTTCTAAGACCCCCCCCCCTCTCAGATTAATACTGCTCAATGAAAAAAAAAGCCCTGTAATGACGAAACATCATGCAGTAAGTGTATTATAGTGGTACAAGAGGTGGTCTTTGGAAATTTATTTTTTCCATGCCCAAAAATTTGTGATCAGGACTCCTACCATGCCTCTGTTGCCCTCACTGGCTGCACTACTGCTACTGAAAATTAAAAAAATTATGTTAAAACTTTGCCGATTATTACAACATGTAAACTCTGACCAAACATTTTGTCATGACGTCAAACAATGGGCAACCATAGGTGTCAAAAAGGTGTCACCAAGAGATAGGTGTCTACCAAATTGTTAAGGGTGTCTATTACAATGAAAAAGGTGTCTAAAATACCCAAAATGGTGTGTAAAACCTATAATGGTGTCTAAACGCAAAATCGATAAACCAAGGCGGGGTGTAAAATCAAGAAAGGTGTCTAAAACCAACAACACCTATGGCCGCCCATAGTTTGATGTCATGACAAAATATTTGATAGCGAAAGAAGGCAGACTATAAATTGACCTTCTCTGTTAATCTTTTATATGTACTTACATGTATTCTCTATCTTTAGGTGTATCATCCCTTGAGATGCCAATAAGGACACATAATCCTCGGCCAATTGAACTGATCAACTCATCACCAACTACAAGACAAAAGATGTTACAGAACTGTTTGAACATGTTGAGTTATGACACTTTACTGTATGTACCTATATACTGTGGAAGTAGTAACATCATATTTATGATAATTAGCCCAACAATTGCTATCTGGTTCCAAACAAATGATAATGTCCTGAAAAATAGTGACAGGGATGACCTTCTGGTCTATAATAAGTCTCTTTTCTATAACACATTACCGTGATTATGCTTATTTTTACTTCATTTGGATTCCAAAGTACTAAAACTAAAATAGAAATTATTCCCTCATAGACTTTATGTGTGGTAAAAATGGCCACCATGTTTGTTTGGAACCAGATCGCACGTATTGGGTGATTTGCATAAATTAAGACATAACTACTTCCACAGCGTATAACATCATCATCATTGTGAAGCAGGTCACCATACGTTTTATTCAAGCACTGTGATCATTTGCAAATTCAGTGATGTCAGCTGACTATATAAATTTATTTTTCATTGTCACCCAAGTATGTTCTGGATTACCCTGTCTCATGTTTTCATTTACCATTACTTGGTTCATGTTGAAAGAGAGCATGTAAAAATAAATATAATCATCTGTCTAATGCAAATGTTGCTATTTGGGGGCATATAACCAAATGATAACCCCTTTCCCCTTTTTCCCTAATTACCTTCCTTCCTCCTTATCCCCTTTCAGTCCCTTTCCAATTCTGTCCTGTCCTTTTGCCCTTCCCCTTTTTCTTTCCCATTCTCTTCTTCCTTTGTTCTCTCTTTTCCCTCTTTCAAATCCCCATTTTTTTCTTCTCCATCCCCATTTTACAAGTCTTCCCCCTGGCTAGGATATGAGGAGGGGAATCTAAATACTAACATAGATTTTTTTAGCTTTTCCATTTGTGAAACACACTTCATATTTACTGAATTTCAAATTCATCAAGTTTTCGCTTTGTTGAAAGATTAATTTTACAGTTTGGTTGCTCAATTTCATTGAATGAGCATCAGTATTACTTCCTTATCTACTACTAGTTAAGGCCACAAATGATTGTATTTATAGTTTTTTGCTCAACAGATACTATTGTCAAGAAGATTTAGGGGGGGTGCTCAACTTTGAGGTACGTAACGTGCCATGTGCCACCAAAAAGACCCCACATTTTTCCGCTCACTCTCACCGAAAGACCCCTATTATTACCAATTGTCAACAATTAAAAATTCTTTGCTACTAAAACAACATTTGTCACTCAAAGTTATACCATGTTCTTAATTTGATGTAATTTTTCAAAAATGTGACAAAATTTGTCAAAAATTCCACAAAAAATTTTCACAATTTTTTTTCAAAATTTTGCAATATTTTGGCTCAGTATTTTGACATGGACAGAACCTACCTTTGCCCCCAAAATTTTCCGACCTGAATTACTTTATGACGTCATAATTATGTAACCCCTTGGCCGATTTTCATGATTTTGGTATCAATGGAAAGAGGAGACCCTACCCTATTTTCTGGTATAAGGGTAATTTATGGTTATTGAAAACAAATTATTGTTTTTATTATTTGTGTCTCATTGATTGTGAAAAAGGTGTATCTCTTAATTATAAAAAAAATGATTGGGCTCAATCTTTACCACCAATATCCAATATTTTCTTAACATTTCTGTCGCAGGTCCCTCCAAAAACGTCATCTCTGTCACACTTTTAGACAGGAATAAAATAGCATAGAAAAAAGTACAATTTTGTTTATTTAATTCCTAAACCAATTTGACACATTTGTTTCACTATTCTTGGTTCTTGGTGTATTAATCCCTTTGCAGCTATAACGTAGCTATACTGGGATGACAGTGCTTGTGTAGCATCAGAGCCAATGGTTCAGATATATATACAGATGCAAAAACCAGTGAAGAAATAAATTAAACTAACCAGGGTGAGCTAAAAACTTGGATTGGCCTAAAGAAGACGACTACCAGCAGACGGCCACAATCCTCTGATGGTAGGAAGGCTGATGTTGATGGAGCACATACAGCAGCTGCTGGTAGTTGGTTCCATATCTTGACTGTGCGAGGGTAGTATGAGTATTTGTATGAATCAACTGTTGCATCAGGAAGGTGGTATTTCAGATGATGATCATGTCTACCAATACATGATGAAGGATGGATGGCCAGTGGGAAGTTTATGTTCACCAGCCCACGGTGGATCTTGTAAAACATTGTTGTTTGAGCCAGGAGTCGACGAATATGAATTCCCAGGTTAAGGTATTGATAAGCTGAGTTACACTGGTTGTTCTTCTGTAACCTCGGAATACGAAGCGGGCAGATGCTTGTTGGACTTGCTCAATACTCTTAACTCCAGATATAGTATGAGGATTCCATGCTTCAGATGCATATTCAAGCTGGGGTCTGATTATAGCCTCATATATATGCTCTTTCTTTGACATTTTGTTTGCAGGGAGACAATGTACGGCCAAGAAGACCAAGTGTGCGGCTTGCTTTTTGAGTGACTTTATTAAAATGGCTGCCCCATCGAAGATCATTGGAGACCGTTAAACCGAGGTAGTCATGTTCAGACACATGCTCAAGGCGTTCACCGAAGATGGAATAATAGTGGATATTTGGGCTTCTTTTGCGTGTGATTGATAGGACTGCACATTTCTTTATGTTAAAGTGCATTAACCATTTGGAAGACCAGTTGGAGAGCAAGGTCTCTTTGGAGAATAACATGATCTTCAGGGGTTAGGATTTCGCGATAAATGATGCTATCGTCGGCAAACAACTTAAGTTTTTATTGGATATGATCTTGTATATCATTTATATAAATCAAAAATAGGGCTGGCCCCAACACGGATCCTTGGGGAACACCGGAGGATACACGTTCCCAGGATGAACATGTACCATTCACAGTCACAGCCTGGGATCTACCACTCAGGAAGGATTCAATCCAAAAAAGAGTGGGACCTCTGATGCCATAGTAGCTTAGTTTAGCGGACAACCGGAGATGGGGCACGGTGTCAAACGCTTTGCTGAAGTCTAGCAGTATGGCATCAGTTTGACCACGGTGTTGTAATGTGGAGGCCCAGTCGTGCGTAGATGTTAATAATTGAGTGACAGTGGAGAGCCGTTTGTGGAATCCGTGTTGGGAGTCAAGGATGATGTTATGCGTGTAGGTGTTTAGCAATATGACTTAAGACGACATGTTCCATAGTTTTACAGCAAATGCAGGTCAGGGAAATCGGGCGGTAATTTGATGGATCTGATTTAGGACCTTTTTTGTATATGGAGGTAACAAGAGCCTTTTTCCATTGTGTGGGGACGGAACCAGTGTCATAAGACCGTTGAAACAAAAATGTAAGTGCAGGTGCAAGTTCATGAGCCACGGTTTTCAATAAGTGCAATTCATCAGGTCCCGAGGCCTTGGATGGATTTAGGGAGGAGAGTTGTTTTTCTACTCCAGCGGTTTCAATAAGGAGGTCCGGGATTTCAAGATAAGGTGAATCGCCTTTTGCTGGTATATTTGAAGGAGGCTCTGCAGTGAATACAGACTTAAATTGTCTATTCAAAGCTTCTGCCTTGTCTTTATTTGAGGTGCACAATTTATTTGCTGTTCTTAAGGTTGGAATACCGACATTTTCTGTTTTCATCAGTTTGACATATAAGACCAGAATTTTTTAGGTTGGTCAACAAGACTGTCACCAACGGACATGTGCGATTTCTTGGTCAACTTAGTGACCATATTTCTATATTTTCTGTACTCAGCCCAGCCTTCACCGGCAAGTGTTTTGCAAGCTTTTTTGTATAATTTGTCACGTTTCCTCATTTTTCTTTTCAAATCTCTGCTGATCCACGGCAAGTTACGCCTATTAGATGTCATTTTAGATGGGACCAAGGAATCCATGATGGACTGAAGAGAATCTCTGATTGTATCCCAGTTTTGGTCAACAGTGTTTGCTTTTTGATTGGAGTTTAGGAACATATTGGTAAATTCATCAACTTTTTGCTTAAGATGTTGAGTGTCTGCCTTTTGGAAATTATTGATTTTTCTGGGTGGTTAATTCTGAAACTTTGGCTTCATGTTGATAAAGAAAGTGACGATTGAGTGATCAGAGATATCCGGTGAACCTTGAACATTATCTATAAGCTGCGGACACGAAGTAACAACCAGATCTAATATACTATTTGGATATTGGTCTTGTTACAAAATCAACAAGTTGACTGAGAGAATTTTCCATTAGGAAACCAAGAAATTTCTGATGAGAAGATGCAGTTTTCTGGTTTGTTGGTGACCAGGAGTCCCAACATATATCAGGGAATTCGACACATAAATTTTGATATGATCCGCGTGCATATCTTTAATGTAAAACATGTTTCTGCGATTAATTTTTCGGGATTTTCTTGGATTTTCACCTTATATAACCAAAATATATTGGACAAGAAAAATAATTGTTTCATTTACAAAGGAAAAGTGTGCAATCAATATGTATATCACACCATAATTATTGCATATAAGTCGCACGTTTCTAGCCAAACTATTTCTTTTATCTGAACACATAACCTCTGAAATACAACATGCACAAAACATATTTGACATTTCTTGTAAACATAATTTAGCCTATTTACTCAACAATAGATTGGATTGTTTACGTCACACAGTAATTACAGTAACATTGTGAAGGCGATTATGTTAAATGTTACGGTGATTACGTTACGGTAGATTATGAATTTAACAATCTTCATTGCCTGACCTGAGCTTGCACACATGAGATCGATCTTTGCGTGAGTGATAGTGTAGATAAACATCAGAACTAACGTAACTCTGAGCAAAATTGAAAAATAATTCCAGCGTCTTAACATTCAGGACCGTTCGGCGATTACGATGAATAAAGGTATGCACCTACGACGGGAGTAAAAGGTTACTTAAAGTTGAGTTTTACTTGAGAAATTGTCATATTTTTTCCCTTACTACGAATCTAAGCATTCTATCGCGTATTCTACTAGCGGAGTTATTACATCTAAGCATTAGTCTTTTCTCCAGTCGTTTCCAAATACGGTCGTTACGGACCATGATGCAAAGTGCGGGACAGACAATTTTTGCTACGTTAATTGAAATTTTTTTAATTGTACTAATATAAATTTCTCAACAAATGTTCTACTTATAAAACAAATTCTGTTTTTTTCAAGTACCATTTGTATTTTTCAATTTATGCACAAATGGCCGTTATGCTGTACTACACAGCTTGCCTCAAGCCAAAAACAAAGTTTTTTGGCTTGTGTTTCTCGAGCAAGATTTAACTTCCACCAATATTTTATAGAAATATGCATAATTCATATGTTTTAAAAGCAACAAATTCAACGATGTTGCATCATAGATTATATATGAAAATCATAATAAATGATGATAATTCATATTTTTGATGGTCATGATCAGACAATGATGATTTGTTTTTTTCTGACATGTCTGTTAACAACATATTGTCTTGCACTCAACTCGTGCCTCATATTCTATATGAGGCACTTACGCTGAGCGAATTCGGCAACCTTGCAACAACGTATTTCCAATGGAGCCAGCGTTCAGGATTTTGAAACGCATGTTACGGCTACCTTCGTTTAAAATAAATCAACAAAAATAGACTCGATGATTTAATTTTAGTGAGGAAACACAAACTTACAATTTGAAATTCTCATTAATTTCCATTTAACATGAAATCTGGATGATGTTTTTGGCCTCTACCTACACGTTCTTTGATGATCGCGCAGTGTCAACAATCGTCGATCTATGGTGCCCAATTATGAAAATATTTTGCTATCAGCGAAAAACATGAAACCAAGCTCAACAAAATGCGTCATTGAGCAAAGTGACGCAAATTTATCAACTGAATTTGTATAGCTCCGCGCCCGAGCGCCGAACAAGATAATTCATCGCAGTGAGTCGTTCGGGTTTTTCGAGCAACATATTGTCATTCATACTCATTCATTGTTTTTGACATTGACATTGATTGATGTCTGCCTTTGGCTTTGCTTGCAGCTGAGAAGTTAATATCTGCCTACCTGTTACACTTGCTTTTGTTACACGTTGTACGATTGCTCTCATTTTGGTTTGAAAAAGAATGAAATCTGCAAACTTTAAAATATTTTCACGTGCTCAGCAGTGACAGCACAGATTTGTTTTGGTGCAAATTAGGGAATGACCTTTAAACTGCGTCCTCCATCAAATATTTTGGTTTACATGGACTGAAAAATATATCATACGGATCACACAGAGGGCAGTATTTATAATATCACTTCAACAAATGACACTCTTTAAATTAGAGGTCATTGGTCTGAGCATGCGTATTTCATAATTACTATGGAAACTCGGAAAGCGTACATCCAGCCAGAACGTAATTATTTTGTTTTTAAACTCATATTCTTATTGCTAATTTACTCGAATTTAATGCATGATGTCAATAACGCTTTCTTCTAAGTATTTAGCATGTTCAACTGTGCTTAAAGATGATTTAAAGTAAAATAATTTGATGTTAGCTTAAGCTTACTAAGCTCATGTAACTTGACAGAGCAGAGCTCTTATTTGTTATGGTCATTAATTTGTTTTGGTAATGGTGTAGTTTGGGACCCTGTTCATAATAAAGAACAAGACATCTATTATTGTTTCAAAATCAAAAATAAAATATTCTAAATCATCAGGGTTTTCAATAAATCCCATATCAAGTTTATTCATCAAGCTAAACTAAGTTACCATAAAAGCGATAATTTTTACCTTCATTTTTGGTCCAAAAGTCCCGACTTCCGCGAATGTCTCCACTCATCATATTCGTGTATTTGACCACCGCGTAAATCACCGCGTAATTTAACGCAACATTTCACCAACCGTAGATCGCGTTTTAGATCCCGACGCAATGAATAACCAACCATCGAGCGTTTCATTGAAATGTTTGACAATGTGCAATCATTAAAAATGGCCGATCATGGCTTTATTTTTGCGTCAAATTCTCACTTTTTTATGAAAACTCGGCAATCTTTCCGACATTTAAACAACATTTTGGATCAACGGAACTAGAGTTTCATCGATACAGGTTAGTTTTCTGAAATTTGCAAGCATTTTTAGGGGTGTTTGGAGACAAAATTCTTGACAAAAATCGGCAATTTTAGTACTTTTTACGATTTGTTTTAACCTTGTTGTTTTACCCCATTTCCCTCTATATTCGAAGCCCTGGCCTCCTTCCAAAATATTAACCTTGTTGTCTAGATAACATTTTAACTATTTTAGCTTCTTTGGTTCATTTAGCTTGATGAATTAGTGACTTTTGTTCCTTATTATGAACAGGGTCCTAAACTACACCATTACCTTTGTGTTTTCCCATATGATATTCTAAACTCAATTTATTATTCATTTAATTTAAACGTTAAAGAAGTGATACGAAAATTCAGAGCCTTGGGTTGACCTTGTTGTGTAACACAAATTCACAAAACATGCTGTATTCTCATAATTCTGTCGGACGCAGTTCGTCATGCATGCATGTGTTGCCAAAAACTTAAAGCCTAAAACCGCGGCAAATTACAGTTTTTACCCGCGGCAGACGCTATCAAAGTAGCTCAATTTTTTGAACAGTCAAATCGTAACCAATTGTCAAATTTCGGGTACTTTGAAGTTTGAAGTGGATCTATAGCAAAAACAACCTAAATAATTAGACATGAAAGCAATCAATATTATCCACTTACGAGCTCTGACGGAAGTTTCGGATCATCAATATTGATCTTCTCAATGTCGTCTTAATCCAATTAGGGAAAAATTAATCCAATTAGTGAATGATCAAATTGCTTAACGACGTGTTATAGGTTGAAAATCCCTCTGAATAAACAAAATATTGCCAAATAAAGCTGCCGAGGGCAGATGGTGGCAAAAGTAGCCCAATTTTAGGTCACCCTCCCAAGACAATTTTTACCCGCGGCTTGCTCGAGAAACACAAGCCAAAAAACTTTGTTTTTGGCTTGAGGCAAGCTGTGTAGTACTACAGCCTATCATATAACGGCCATTTGTGCATAAATTGAAAAATACAAATGGTGCTTGAAAAAACAGAAATGTTTTATTCCATATTCATGAAAGAAACCTAGGTCCTTGTGGAATTAAATTTATGAAAATCGCACTGTTTAGATCAGAGAAATCAAATGGTAAATTTTGTTTGTTTACATGGTTACGATTTGTAAACATATCTTCAAACATCATTTTTATGTGACTAACAACTTCGGGAAGTGTTTATAACAGGTAAATTTATTATAAATATCCTTTGTCATGTTTGTGGAGTGTTGTAGTTCGTATCTGATAAATATGATCATTTTTGGGGAAATTGGGTATGTGCAATTATGTGACAGGTTTGATTACAGAGCTTGCTTCTGGCTGTGGTGCCAATACCACAGCCAGATATTTCGGGTAACCCGCGGCGTTGGCAACCTTGCATGTGAGTGCAAGAAAGTCATATCTGCAATAGCTGCCATTTGTCATAAATTTGGATTGCACACTGTATATTCTCCAGTCTCTGGTCAGTGGTTCTTGAAATGGTTGTCACCTGAGGCTGAAGAACCATTTCAAGAACCACCGAGTCATAAGGCAGCATTTGGAATTTTGATGGATTTTTTACATTCTTGTGACAAGTGGCAAAATAGATATAACTCAGGGCAGCCATTGCAGATACGACTTTCTTGCACTCACATAATGAGTTGTTGAATTTGGCGTATTCAGTCTGTCATTTTAGTCTCAGTCCTTGTTACTGGAGTGGAACTTACTGTGCGATGTCTATGGAGTGAACCAATATTTTATGTTTCCGCTCTGATTCATTAATAATTACTTACAATAAAGATGAAGGACACATTTTTGAACAATATCAAAGAAAGGTGTTGATTTTGTAGACTTTTTCATTGACCTCCAATGCAATGTTTCATGCCAGGGACTAACATGGAACAGCCTCAATTTTTTTGTGGTTTCTATTAAAGACTTGTGAATAACAGTATTATTGGTTGACATCTTTCATTAGAATACTGTTTTTGGTAGAAATTGTATCCTAAACTGCCTGATTGTCTCACCTGAAGTGCAGATTCAAGGAATATGAGTCTATGACCTCAAAGACAATAACACTCTTCTAGCACGTGAACTCAAAGAAATTCGTCAACTTCACGCCCAACTTGCCCGAAGTTATAATGAACTCTGTGAAAGAAACTCAATTCTTCAAGGACAAAACGAAAGTTTGAAAGAAGCAATAAGAAGTGACAATGTCCCCAATAACTATACAACTACTAAGACAGTCCCCTTACAGCCAAGCAGACCTACATATATGCCGCCACGCCACCATCCAATCACTGTACAAAACTCATTCAGTGTTTTGGACATCGAAGAGACCAATCCACAGCTTGCTCCTACCGCTCCCCATGTATCCCTCATGACACCCCCTAGACCCCAAACAAG
>JXSR01S004068.1:1457-11945 GCA_000969725.1 Ophiothrix spiculata
AATGTCACAAGAAATGGTAATTTTCATCAAATACACATTGCAACACTCCACAAAGGATCTATTATAAAGATTTCCTGGAGTTGTTAGTTATACAAAAATGCTGTTTGAAGACAAGTAAGGCCAAGTAAATAAAATTTATGTTTCTCGTCTGGGTTTTTGAAAAAAAGTGAGGGAGAGGGGACGAGAAACTTTTTTTTTTAACTTTGCCTAACCATGGTAGCCAAGTAATCAAACCAAAACTAAATGTTTGATTTCTCTGTTTCACACAGTGCGATTTTCATAGATTTAGTTAAAAAAAGGTTCCAAGTTTAATGATTATGGAAAAACCGATTTCTGTTTTTTCAATTTTATGCAAATACTACCGTTATATATGATGTCGTATACAGACTGCCTCTTGGCTTGAGTTTCTCGAGCAATGTGAAACACTCTCCTGTAAGCCTGCAGATTTCGGGTTTGTTCACTTCCGGGACTCGTATTTTATTTTCGAACGGGTACCCGGGACTCGAATCATATTTTAAGATTCAAAATGTAAGTTGAAAAGGCACCAGTAGGAAACACGGAAGTAGTGCACAAGTACCAAAACTACACTAGAGTCTTTGCACTATACTGTAGGGCACATTTCAGGCTTAAAAACGGCTTATTTAATATCGTACTGACGCGTGTAGAGTCCGACCATTTTTTTACCTCAGATTTTATTCAAATTACGAGTGGGACTTAAATCGGGGAACTTACATAAATCGACGTTTAATGTGGTAATTTATTTTCGCTGCTTCGTGGAGTCGCCATTTTGACTACTACAATCACGATTGCGCATGTCTGACAAGTATGATAGCACCCCCAATATAACTGTGAACAATGCCATCTGTTGACGAACATTCAACAGTCTGTTAACTATTTTTTGCATCTGTTGAATGTTCGTCAACAGATGGCGTTGTTCACGGTTATATAACGGTGCTATCATACTTGTCAGACATGCGCAATCGTGATTGTAGTAGTCAAAATGGCGACTCCACGAAGAACATACATTGTATTGCGATGTTTGTAACAAAACATAGAGAAATTGGCGATCTTCCTGCAAGAAACATCAAATGTTTGATAAAGTTTGCGACTATTTTCGGAAGTAGATTTTGATATTTGATAATTTTTAAGGTCATTTAGCAACTTATGGCCGCCAGTGAAATGATTATTGGAATATTTTGGTAATGATAATTTGGCGACTCAACTTATGCACTGTTTTCGGGTTTCGAGTAGGCAAATTTGGGACTCGGGACTCGAAAGCAAAACGGGACTCGAAAAAACCGGGACTCACTTGCAGGCTTACTCTCCTGGAATGAACACATTGTTAAGGAGAGCTGTAGGAGTTCATGCTCAATTGAAATCCTCAAATGTGAAGGTCTGAATTAACCGTGATTAATTGCACTTCTCAGCATATTTAACCTTCGAAACTTGAGATATAATTTTAAAAACACTGATGCATGGATGTGTTTCATGTCAAAAAACAAAATTCAACCTTTTCAACGTATTTTTTATGTGGCCTTTTTGCAATTGACACTATATGGGTCCAACCTGGACCCCAGTGAACCCCTAGTGTTCTCTGAAACAAAATCGTAGAAATGACCCTGTCATGCTACAGAAGGGGATAGTTGGACTGCCAGACCAAAAAGTATTTGTGGTTATTTACCTTTGATTGTTTTGTTTTGTTTATCTCATAGGTTAACATCCCACGATGTAGTCCAAAAGCAAGCCACACTCATCAGTGCAGAACGGAATGATACTCAGAGTCGACTCGTCGTAGATACCAAACTCATTGAACCGTTTGAAGCCAGGCTAGGATCAACCTTTCAGTTTATTGGGGAACTGGAATTGAGCGCCCCCATGGAAGAGTTGATATTGCATGCTAGAGTAGTGCAGCGAATTGATGGGGTAGACATTGCGATGTATTACAAAGCTTTGGAGCTACAAAGGGAATATTTGAAAACCAGGCAGGATGTTGGACTCCATGCAGGACATTCAAGTGTCAGGTGAAATAAGACCATTGCAAAGGCTACATAATGTGACCATCATTTAGCCACAATTTGATTGCCTATGTCCATTGTTTTTAAGCGGTTTGTTGAAATGGAATTGTAGACACCCAACATGATCAATTTACCAAGCAGTACAGGTTACACACCCAGAAACTCATCAAACTCAGCCAGGAACTTTTTAAGTGTACATTTATGTGAATGACACTACACAATGAACACAATTCGTTTGAGTCTAAAATAATGAGAGTTTTGCAGTCTAAAAGAAACAGGCATACTCAAAAGGAACAGAAGATGCATTCAAATTTGGCACACAAAAACCCAGAACTGCACCTTACTATAGAGGAGTCCAATGTTGTGTTTGTCAGTAACGCGAGTAAAGTGAAAGAAGGTAATACCCATTTGGTTTCAGTTCACCAATAACAGTGGGAACAGATTTTGTCAGATAGTGTGTCTATCAGAAAATGGCATTAACATCACGCTCGATGAAAAACCCCTGTTTTAGGGGCCTGACCGACTTGAAATTTGTGTTTTTGAAGAATTTTTTTTTAGTTTTACCGAAATTTAAAATCAGTCGTTTCTTGGTGAAAATGTCACAATATTGGTTAAATTTGTAAAGAAAATTTCTTTGTTAAAAAATTTCATTTTTTCACCCAATTTTTGGGGTTATTTGAGACAAAAAAAAAAAATTGTAGAAAAAAATTTGCCCGACCGACCCACTCTACTTGAAAGATCTGCCCGCCCGTAAAACAGTGTATTTTTGACAAGTTTGGAAAATTTAATGTAACTTTTGTTCTCAAACAAATAAGAAAAATGCAAAATTGTAAATCATCAGGATTAGATCCATTCAATATAAGGTTATTAAAATTGGCTGCGCCTTTCATCTCAAAATGTCTTGCCCATATCTGCAACCTGTCTTTGAATGGGTCTACTTTTCCTGATGCATGGAAGAAGGCCAAAGTTACTCCTATATTTAAATCAGGTGATAAAAGTAATGTAAGTAACTATAGGCCCATCTCTGTATTACCAATTGTATCAAAGATCATTGAAAGAGCTGTTCATGATCAGTTATATGAATATATGAGTAATGTAGGATTATTATCAAATGCACAATCAGGTTTTCGTCCTAATCATTCCACAACTACAACCCTTCTAGATGTTCAAGATTATATTTTAAAGAATATGGATAGTGGTTATGCAACAGGTGTCTTATTTATCGACTTAAAGAAAGCATTTGATACTGTAAATCATGATATTATGTTAAGGAAACTTCAACAATATGGGATTGATGGGGATGAATTATTGTGGTTTAAATCATACTTAAACAACAGAGTTCAAACTGTTAATGTTAACTCAACTTTGTCTGACTTTAGGCCAATTGATATTGGTATTCCCCAGGGCTCAATATTAGGTCCTTTACTGTTTATAATTTTTGTTAACTGTTTACCTAATGCTCTGTCTGAATGTAAAACTGTAATGTACGCAGACGATACCTCTTTAATGTGTAGAGCTGAAAATGAATCTGATCTTAAAATCCAAATGCAGTCATATCTACGTAGAGTAGCTGAGTGGTTCAAAGCAAACAAACTCACTCTGAATGCTGATAAAACCAAGTTTATGATCTTTGGTACAAAAAGAATGCTTGAAAAGTTCAATGATGTACATTTAACATACAATAGTTTTGATATTGAAAGAGTAGATGAATTTAAATATCTAGGTGTAAACTTTGATAGCAAGCTGTCCTGGTCAGCTCATGTTGATTATGTAAGCAAAACCATTTCAAAAAGAACTGGCATAATAAGACGTATGAAATATTTCCTTCCATATGAAACCATTGTAATGTTATCCAATGCACTTGTAATTCCCCATTTTGATTATGGAAGCATGGTTTGGTCAAATTTTAGTGTAGAATACCATAACAGGCTTCAGGTTCTTCATAATAATTTAGCCAGAATCGTTCTCTCAGCAGAAATACGGACTCCAACTAATGAATTAATGAATCTGCTGCAGTGGGTTAAACTTGATCAAAGATGGCATAATACTCTTTTAATGACCGTCTTCAAATGTTTAAAGAATGAATATCCATCATACTTATCTTCTCAATTTGAATTTGTGCACAATAACCATAATCATATAACTAGAAATCATACTTCTAACACATTGATTGTTCCAAAATTCAAATCGAATTCAGGCCAGCGTACATTTCATGTCCGGGCAGCCTATGCATGGAATTCTCTGCCATCAACAGTAAGGACTCAGATGGAAAACATGACTGTAGGCCAATTTCAATCAAAAATTAAAGCTGTTTAAGCCTATGCTTTTGTATAGATTGAATTTTATGCTGAACTTGTATATGCTGTAAATATGATATAATATTGTAAATATTGTGTAATATATTTTGTTGCTATGTTTACAATGAGGGCCTGCTTGAAAAGCAGTGTTTGTCACTGAAGCAGTATAACCCTCAATAAAGAAAGAAATAATAATAATAATAATAATTGACACATTTCATACATTATGCTTTTTTAAGTGAAGCACGAGAATGTTCTGCATACAAAAAATTCCTTTTAGGATGAAATGCCATAGTAAATTCATACAATATCGATCTTTCAAAAAGTTACGTTGTGACCTACAGTGTTATCTGCATGTAATATATGCAAAATCCTTTGTTTGGTATCAACCGATAAAAGCATGCAAGACCGTGCATGCTTTTATCGATTGGTACCAAACAAAGGATTTTAACTGATGACCCTTCCCGTAAACATGGCGCACCGCAGTCCATTCAACATGATATTGTAATTAAGCTATATGGTCATTCTTTTTAATGTGGGCACCCATAAATGGTGGATTTGTTACATGGAGAGTGATTTATACATCAATTTCTGTCATATCTTTTCAACAATCAAATAAAATGCCACAATTTTGGTATGATTTTAAAGACAATTTATTTGACATTCACGAAATTAAGATTAGAACCCAAATGAAGTAATTAATTAAGCTTAATGACCCGTTAAAGCTACTTAGCAAGGGTGGAGGCGGGTGTGGATGAGGTATCATGAAAATTGTGCATAAATTGTTCTGTCATAACTTCTTAAAAATCCATTGAAATGTCATAAATTTTATATGATTTTAAAGGCTAGTTATTGTTTATCAAAAACAAGTTGGAATTTACTCGAATAAAGTTGAAAATTAACGCTAATAACAAGTAAAAGTCAATAAGCTAATTTAGCCAGAGATGAAAACAGGCATAAATGTGGTTGATGTGGATGAGATACGTACATTGTGCATCAAATATTGTCACAACTTTTCAATAATCGTATGAAATGTCATAATTTTGGTATGATTTTGAAGATAATGTATTAGCCTATAAAATCAATTGAAAATGTTAGCCAAATAAAGGTATTTATCAACTCTAATCAACGATTACCAGGAAGGAGTTAGGCATGGATGAAGTGATTGAGATGAAACACAAATGGGCCTCACCTCAAAAAGGATGACCCTATACTGATAATTGGGCATCTTTACTGACGGCATAATCTAAAGCTTGCTGGCTGAGGTGAGGTCGTGGGCTCCGACATATCGGTTAAGGTGACATGTTCGTGACATGACTGTAATTAACCTACTGATAATGGTGTATTTTTATTGATGGGACAATAGCAAGTGTTTGGTAATAGTCACACTTCTATTAAATGCATTTGAGCAATCCGCCATATTCACGGTATTCTACGTCACATGCAGGGCCTCTATTCATAGTATTTACTGAACACTCAGAGACCAATACGTCGATCCTGAGTTTACACCCGGAAGTCAATCTTTACCGAAATTTTAGCCCAAACACAGTTTTGCCTATAAAACTAATAAGCCGTGACTTTAGCTCCTTCAATTCATATATTTAAAAGCGGGCAATTTGAATTGTTGTTTGGGATGGTTGGTAGTGCACATCATTTCACGCCTATTTGGGTGCATCGTTATGCTTTATCAGTGCATTGTGGGATTAAATTTCGGTAAAGATTTATTTCCGGTTGGGAAACCCAGGATCAACATATTAATAGACGATCACCACTTGTGACGTAAAAAGTGATGCCTGACGTAGAAAGGGGTGCATAATAATAGCAATATTTCAGTCGGGAAGGTTTCTATTCATACCTACCGTGATTCTTTTGTTCTTGAGAGTAAAATAGGTGGAGCTTTAGCCTGCTACTGTACACAATGTAATAAAAAGAAAAGGAATCATTCAACTCTCTCGTGTTTGCATTATGTAGGGGATTTTACCTTGAAAACTGTGCTAAATGATAGCCATATGGCGAATTCAGCGTTTCCACATTTTACCTGAATTATTGAAATATGAATTTGATATTTTCATAAACAGTTTTTCTTAAAAGATATGTTTTTTTTTATGTAATAGTGACATGTGCTTTTGACAATATAGACAGACCCACTGTATAATCTATCGATCGACCGATCAGGTTAACGCAATACGTCGATCCCACAATGCACTTGTAAAGCACAACTATGCACCCAAATAGGCGTGACGCGGATGCGCACTTCCACCCATCCCAAACAACAATTCAAATCACCCGCTATGAATTGGAGCTAATGTCACGGCTTAATTAGTTTTATTAGGCAAAACTGTGTTTGGGCTAAAATTTCGGTAAAGATTGACTTCCGGATGCATCGACGTATTGAAAACGCCAGAATAAGAACATCCCAACTCCAGTAGCTCCCTTCTGTTATGTAAAATATAAATGCATATAAATCTCTAAAAATGCTTTCAAATTACTAGAAAGCATTTCCATATCTTTATCCTAATCATAGTGTCACATTTGACCTTGTAGTTGACTTTGTTAGACATTGTTAGATATTTTTCCTAGCATATAGTTGCAGAGGGGAGCTCATGGAGTTGGGATGTTCTTATAATGGCTGTTTAACCCTAAAAGAGCCGGGGGGGCGGAATCCGCCCCCCCCCCCTCCGATTTTTTTTTTATACCTCCGCCGGTTGTTAATTTTTCGCGCTGAAACTTCTTGACTTTTTTTCTTAAAGCCTTGCGCTTATTTTAAGACCATTTTTATGAAAATCGGACCTAGGGTTAGGACGTGGCGTTCCGAAATGGGACGCCGGGTCAACCGAAAAACTGACCAAAAACTGATTTTCAATTCGTGTTTTTTGTTATTAGGATACACTTTCACTATGTTTTATTGTATTTATTTGATTTATTTAGAGTAAGAACATGCCTAAGTATACTTTGACACACATTATTGATAAAAATTGCAACTTTTGCTCGAAAAAATTGCGAAAAACGACGATTTTGGCGATTTTTAGTGATTTTCGCGTTTTTTCGACGCGACGTCACTTATGACGTCACTGTGACGTCATACAAGGTCCGATTTCAATTTTTTTGGTACCAATGGACTAGTGAGGGTCCTAGCTATCCACCGGTCCTAGCTATCCACCCTACACTTGATGTTTCGTCAATCGATTTCCGAGATCGGAAGGGGGGCTGAATTTCCCCCCATCCCCCCACCCCCCGGCTGTGAGATGGGTCGAAAAAGCCCGGCTCTTTGAGGGTTAAACAAGTCAACTACCAGGTCAAATGTGACAATATGATAAGGATATTGACATGAAAATGCTATTTTAGTGATGTGAAAGCATGTTCAAAAATGTGTATGCATTTATATTTTGTAAATATAATTAACAGAAGGGAGCTATTGGAGTTGGGATGTTCTTATTCTGGCGTATTCAATTACTTAGCTCTGTCAGGGTTCTGTCTGAAATCTGCCGGTGCGCCGCCATTACTAGTCACGGTGTATAATATTGACACCGTAAAAAAGTGGATTTGTTACATTTGCATTATTATCTTTTCAATAATCCCCATGAAATGTGATAATTTTGGTATGATTTAAAGATAAATTATTTGTCGTTCAAGAAATCAAGAATAAAGCCCCAATACATGAATTAAATAAGTGTAACCAGTGAAGGCGAAAGGTTAAAATTTTATTGGGTGTGGGACGGCTTATGATTTTTTTGAAATGTACGCGAAACAAATCCGTCAAATTGGCTAATTTCAGCTACAAAATGTAAAAAAATCTTGAAATTTGTGCAAAAATGGCAGATTTTTACTGATAGTTAACAAAATTAAAATTATCAAAAAACAAAGGAAAAAGTTGAATTTCCTGTCCTTTACTTTCTCGTGAAATTAAGGAACTTGTATCCCCCGCCTCCCTGCTTCAACCGCCTATGAGTTTAACTCGTGAAAGCTAATTAGCCAGGAGTGGAGGCGGGTACGGTTTCGGGTACGGTTGAAGCATGGAAATTGTGCATCAATTTTTCTATCATATTTTTTCGAAAATTCAATAAAATGATTTTGGCACTGGACCAATTCTTCCACTAATTATGTTGTCTAAGAGGCGCATCATTGGACCTCTAGGTTGGGGGATGGAAGTTTTTCCAAAAAAATACCTGCCTCACTGTGGGAGAAAAAAAATTGATCCACTGCTTGAGAAAAAAACAATAACTTGATCCACATATCATATACGAGGTATTTGGGGCGAAATTTTTAAATTTTTGACTACAAAAATGCCTCAAACTTTTGGCGAAAAAAAATCTTGCCTCGACCTAAACTTCCAGCCAGCCAACTTATTTTTTAAAGATATCGCCTTGGCGAAAAAAAGATGATGGACCGCAACTTCCCCCCCCCCCTTGAAGTCAAATGGTCCGTCTCTAATAAAGACTCCCGTAAATTATATTTTAACATAACAAAGAAATCACGGTAACTCCATGGTTCCCGGTAATGATTCCACTAGGTCTCTTATTTCTATTGTTACCTAAATTAAAGAGTAGTTAATACCATTGGTTACCGTTTAATCCGACAATTAAGACTCCCGAAAATCTATTGTAATTTCACAAATGATTCACGGTAGCCATGACTTCCGTGTGTGTGTGTCCCGTTAGATTACGAATTTCCATTGTCACGTTTATGACAAGAGTAGTGGATGATACCATCGGTTACCGCTTAATCCGATAATTAAGACTCCCGAAAATCTATTGTAATGTCACAAATGATTCACGGTAGCCATGACTTCCGTGTATGTGTCCCGTTAGATTACGTATTTTTATTGTCACCCTTATGACAAGAGTAGTGGATACCATCGGTTCCCGCTTAATCCGATTTATATCGTCAGTTTTCGTCTATTTTGCGTTTGGAACGTCTCGTCAATGTTAGTAAGTCATCGTTATTCATTTTAACTGGATTGCTTTGTCAGAATCAACTCATTTCATCGTTATTAGAACTGCATCTTTTTACGTGTATTAAGCTTACAATCGTGTAGCGTTATCATAGTACGTTGTGTAACTTAGGGCTGACATTACTTTTCTCATCCTGCAGCGAACCCTACAATCTCATGTTCGCTGAATGTCAGCCTTGTGTCTAATGATACACTGCAATGACTGACACGTACCGTATTTAACAATGATCTACAAATATAAATCTGAAACTATGAAAAACTTGAAAATGAACAATTCTCAGACTACTCCATTGATCAAAGAAAGACTTGTTGAACTTGGTATTAATAAACATACAAGAAGAGACAAACGAGCTGGCAGAAAAATACAAAAGACCAATACAAACTGTGATTGGGAATAGACCCTCCTACAATGGTCCTTCCCATCCCCATCCCCCATCAGTGCTGAAGACTATAACTGTTCAGGCAGAACTTTAACTCTAGCTGCACCAGTCCCCAACTCAGAAGCAAGAAAATGTGATATACCAAATATTGTTTCTGACAAATGCAAGGTCCATCATGAACAAATGTGATGAACTTGAGATCATCTTGAAATCAGACTCCCCCTCCCCAATAGACATTGGCGTTGTTACTAAAACCTGGCAACCTGACCAAGTCTCAGATGAATATATTGCCATTGACGGCTTCAACCTCTTCACCAAGAACAGGTCTGCTAAGAAAGGAGGTGGCGTTGCTGCTTACATCAAGGATACAATCCCTGCCAGAAAACTCACCGACATCGATGTTCCAGAAGAGCTTGGGTGTTTGTGGCTGTGGGTTCGACCAAATCGCCTTCTACGTAGCGTCGCTGGAATAGCCATCTGTGCATTCCCTCCAAAGTCCGAACATCAACAAAATCTAATTAATCACATTATCTCAACACTTGATAAATTAAAGACTCAACATGCTGACTTAGGTACTGTAGTCCTAGGATATTAATTACTTATGCAAAGCTCACTCATTAAAACAGGTAGCCTACACGCAAGGATGCTATCCTTGACCTGATTATCACCAATTTGAAAGGTCTTTATAAGATACCCATTGTGTGTTCCCCTATGGGAATGAGTGATCATAACACTGTTTATTGGTCATCTATGAGTAATATAAGAGGACCTAAGTCACGAATAGGTATATCAAATAAGGTGGAGCCGTTTCAAGAAATCATTAAAATCATGACAAATGTCTTTAT
>JXSR01S004069.1:1683-13650 GCA_000969725.1 Ophiothrix spiculata
AAACCCTTTTTTTTTTTGGGGGGGGGGTTATTTTACATGTAAAGAACTCAAAAGGATTACTGCATTCAACGAATTTGAAAATATGGCGTGCTAAACATACTGTATACTTTCTTCTGCACATTCAAAAACGGAGTTTAAATACATAACTGCACATTTATTGGAAAACTTATAACCTGATAAAAAATGCTTTTTCCTGTTACACGTTGATAACGAGCATTAAATAATGAACTATATATCAAAATTGCGTACGGTGTACACGCACAAATACAAATATAATAAGTTCCAAGAAATCTGCAATTTTTATGGTTATGGAAGATCGAATATCAGAGAAAACATTGATTATTTATATTGGAAACATGTGGCTCCTATAAAAAAAACCATGAATTTTTGAGTCATGGTCGTTTGATATGGAAATTGGGTTTTTGCCCGTATTTAAGCGTGCGCAAACACTTACAAAGCGTGCGAAAACACTGCCGCGTGTGTACATCTGATATTAGATAACAACCTCTCAATCTGCACCCGTAGCTCTTTCGCTGCATGGTTGTTATTTTCCAAGAATTACATAGCAAGACCAATCATTTTAATCTCAGTTATTCATTATGAAAGTGTCTCTTTTAGCTACCCTTTCAGTCAGATTAGATCTAACAGATAACAACAACAACTTTTCAATCACCGTCCGTTCCTCTATCCTTGCTTTCCAGGAATTGTTAAGCTGACAGACAGAGATTCCAAACATGATTGCTAAGTTCATGGTTTTATTTATCACTCCTCAGCTCACTACCTGGGTTATTGAACATAGAAATGTGACATTGCTGGACTTAAATGCAAATGTGGTGAGTTCAGTTCTAACTTGTTTTCCTTAACATATACCATATATATCTACTATTTTTAATTCAGGTTATGCCCAAATATAATCGCAAAAATGATTTAGTATTTATATTTAATTGCCAATTCTGGATATATTATTTATCTTAAGAGTAAACATGGTAAAGGGTTAAATCATGATATTTTTAAGTTTTAAGCAAAAAATGAAATGTAAACACACTAGGTTGTTAGAGCTAAAATTAAAAAAAAAAGTTTGTTGTTTATGTTTTGAAATATAGAAATGTATTCGTCAGAAAAGTCACACCAGTCCATGACCTACAAGCCACACCCGTGGCCTATATGGACTGTACTCTCTGTCGCCATGTACCGACGAAGAAGATTTGATATTACGGGGTCCAAAAAAACGACCTCAACAATACGGGTAGATTATTTTACAATTACATTATATCTGTCTGTCAGACGAAAATAAACTAAAGCACACCTTGTATAGAGGAAAGCAAGAAGCAAAACCAAAGCGCACTTTCGAACCTCCGGGTTCATACATCTATAGATTTGCATTTTCGAATAGCAATTATCTATTCAACTTGTTTTACTCACACCTTCTGTTCATTCATAGTTTGTCAATTTAGTAATTAAGCTCACTAATACTGTGCAAAAATAATTGATCATTAATTTATGACACGAATGATCGCACAATTATAGGATAAAATCCCGTATTAATAAGACTAAGAGTGTTTGGTTAAACAAATCCCCCGAACATCGTCCTTATTCACGTGGTATTTATTTGTTGAGTAAACATTCAGAGTGAGCATGAATGTCCATGTTCAAATGCTTCATTTGTAGGCTCAGTTGGCATTTTGAAATTTTAAAAGAATATATAATATAACTTGATTATAATGCAGCTTCATATATATATATTCAAAGTAAAAAATACACATAGATAATCTGTAACAAATAATAAAAAGTGGAATCGTTATAGTTAGTAGCACTCTAATAATTAATATTTAATTTGTGATCAAGGTAATTTTGCATATGCCTGAGCTGATAAGTTGAAAATTCTGTTTCGTGTTTACCAAAGTAAAAAATACACATAGATAATCTGTAACAAATAATAAAAAGTGGAATCGTTATAGTTAGTAGCATTCTAATAATTAATATTTAATTTGTGATCAAGGTAATTTTTCATATACATGAGATGATAAGTTGAAAATCATGTTTCGTGTTTACCCAACTAAAAAAATTTGATGATCGATAGCTGAATAAATTTGTAAGACTACAAATAGTTGCTACGGGGCACACATAATATATCATCGACTATTTTCGTATTTCATGAGATAATATAAAAGCTTTGTACATTCATGTCATTTTGCTATTCAAATATTTATTTTCCAATTCTGTAAAAAAATCATGATGCTTTAGAGAAAGTTATGGCAAAAACCGTTTTAATAGATGATTTGTAAATTGTTGACTCCACTGACGTGATACATATTGTATTGAAGAGATTGCCCATGATTTTTGACAATTTGACAAAATCTACAGAATCATTAATGTGTACCTACTTGACAGAGCAAATACATTTTAAAGTCAGAAATCAACATGATTAAAAAAATGAAACCCATTTTACTCGAGTATCGCATTGTGTGTCCCTTCAACAACATTTATACTCCTGGGCTATAGTTTCTTTGAAATATCACTCTTAGACAATTAGAGGATATTTTTTAGTTTTTCATTTCAAATAGAGCTCATATTCGATTATAATGGATTGAATTTTACCCTGTTTTAAACTGAATCAAAGCACTTTGATCAAAGCAAAAGTGTCATTCAGCCAACTGGAATTCGGGTACTAGTATTCGGTAACCCAAAATTCAGAGATGGACAAATTTGTCTTTAATTTCAACATTTCTTTTGAGAAAACAACCCAGTGGTAAGTTTGTATGGACAAACTTTTCCTGTAATGGAAAAAAAATAAAATTTCTGGGGAAAAGTGTAATTTCAGAATCAGGATTTGCAATCCATTTAATCGAAAAAGCATGATTCTTACAATGAGACATTTCTTTTTAATAACCAATCTTTTTAAAGTAACCATTAAAGATTTCTTTTATATTTTTGTTATTTATTAGTTCCTATTTCTTCACACGCTAGGCAGCTAACATGTAGCTTTCAATATGGTATGTCGAATATCGAAGCACAAATGCCATCACAAATATGATTGAAATGATTATGCTGAAAGGTTTTAACACAGATGACGTCATTAATAACTATTAAAGTCGGTTTTTATAATGGCTATTAATGCCAAGTTTAATCAACATTTATGAGTGAAAGTGCTTGGTTTGATATTCTGTCTAAACATATTTCAAGGTGCTTTATTCCAGAAAAAAGTGTTTTACCCCTCTAATGACATGGTCCACATTTAACAAATTTGCCGATAGAAAAGGTTTATACTGATTTGGTTGAATGTCGAAATTAATATTATATGGAAAGAGCAAGGATTTTTGTTATCATAAATACTCAGGTCTTTGTGTTTTTATATATATATTTATAATTATCAATATTAAAACATGTATTTGTTTTAAATGATGTATTGTACATACATTTATCAAAAGGATGTAATTTGCTACGACATGCTACTTACGTTATTGTTGTATAACATTTTGCATGAATAAAACCAATAATCTTCCAAAATCCGTAAAATTGGCCCATTTTATTCAGTATTATAGATCTAACAGATAAGAACAACAACGTTTCAATCATCGTCCGTTTCTCTATCCTTGCTTTCCAGGAATTGTTAAGCTGACAGACAGAGATTCCAACATGATTGCGAAGTTCATGGTTTTATATATATCACTGTGGTGAATTCACCCTTAACTTGTTTTCCTTAACACATAAATATATACATCTACTATTTTTGATTTAGATTATGCCCAAATATAATAGAAAAAATGATTTAGTATCAAGATTAAGATTCAAAATTATTTATTCACCATCATAAAAACACAAACAATTAAATAAGCAACATTGAAGATGGTAGGGTGTCTACAAGGAGCAAAGCTCGCAAAGTGTAGACAACCTTACAGAAAGTTCCAGTAAAAGATAGACGCGAACAAACAAAGTGACCATGGACATATTAGTAAAGAACGTAGACTGACAGTACAAGTGCAGACAGACAAACAGAAGATGTTGGCAATAGGATTTTGAATATGATTCATAATTTCAAAAATTATATAACAGTAAATAGAGAACATCAATGATAGAGAGAGATCAAATAATGTTTATACTTATATTTAAAGACATTAATTGAGACAACAGATCTAATATTATCAGGGATTGCATTCCACAGAAGAGGACCTTGTGTACGGATGGTATTCCTCTCTAGATCATATCTATATCGAGCAGGCCTTAATAAATTATATGAATGAGTAGCATAGTCATGGATGGAGACATTTTTAACAAAATAACTGTTGAAATTTGACGGAAGATTATTGGTGACAGACTTATTCATAAAAAGAGACTTAATTAATTTATGGATATCATAAATGGTTAACGTATTCAGTTGGGAAAATAAGGGTGGTGTATCATGGGCAAACCACACAGAACCTGTACAAAGTCTGACTATTCAAATAATGTTACAGTAATATAAATTTCGAAGAACTAATGTATTATATAATGAAAATAAAGTTTCATGAAGAAAGATGTGCTTTAAACGGAACAAAATTCGAGTATATTTAGAAACAATATTGGTAACATAAGTGTTACGTTTCTCCCATGTTAAACTTTCGTCTACATAAACTCCGAGAAACTTGGCGTGAGACACTTTGTCAATTTCAATACCATCAATATAGATATGAATACCATTGTATAAACGATTACTGTGACGATTCTTGAAAATAATATAATTTGTTTTATCAATATTAAGAGATAACTTGAGGGAGGTGATAAGCTGATCCAAGTTATTGCTTGATAAAATAGCATTGGTATCATCAGCATAAATAAAAATGATAAGAATTAGACGAGTATGCTATATCATTAACGTATAAAAGAAAAAGTATTTATAAGACTGTCGTGTTGAATAAACTCACCCTTAACATGTACATATGCGATAACCGCTTGTTCAGCAAATATTGGGAATAAATTGTGTGTTCAAATTAATAGGCCTATATGTTTCATTTGTAGAACATGTGATGAATTGACTCCAAATCAGCTAAATATTTTGTACATAGAGTAGTTGTAAAAAAATAAAAATAAAATAGAGCTATTGTGCTGACAGAGCACGACCATTTGTGATGGTTTATCTTTTTGAACATTTTTGATATTCGACCTTGAAATAGTATTTTGACCTTGACCAACCTTGACCTTAGGTCAAGAGTTTCTGTTGCCCATTTTGGTCCTTGAAGGATCAAGGGTTCACAAGTTATGGCAGTGACCTTGAAACGACCACGAATGACCTTTGGTTGACTTTTTGAATATTTTCGTATTTGACCTTGAAATGGTATTTTGACCGTGTAAAATGTAAACACACTAGGTTGTTAGAGCTAGAATAAAAAAAAAAGTTTTTTACTTATGTTTTGAAATATAGAAATGTATTTAATATTACGGGGTCCAAAAAAACGACCTCAACAATACGGGTAGATTATTTTACAATTACATTAGGGTAGGGACGGTGGTTCTGACGGACTTCTCCAAAGCTTTAGACATGGTTGACCATTCTATACTTGTTGATAAATTTATTCAGCTAGGAGTCCGCAGATCTATCGTTCCTTGGTTGTGTGACTTTGTAAGCAACCGGGTTCAATGTGTACGTTATGAGCAAGCACTCTCAGAATACAAAACCCTCAATGGTGCTCTCCCCCAGGGTACAAAACTGGGCCCAATTAGTTTCAAGGTCATAATTAACGATGCCGTGCATAACAGGGAAGGCAACATTAACTGTTGGAAATATGTGGATGATCTGACGATCACAGAAAATAGATCGTATTCCCAAACAAGCAAGCTCCAAGATATGCACGGATCGGAGTGGACCGGAACTAACAAGCTTCCTTGAAACCAACAAAGTGTCAGGCCCTCCAGGTGTGCTTTACAACAGAAATTCCTGATTATACGGAACTAGCAATTTCTGGGGTTCCTCTTAGTTTTGTAACTGAAGCCAAAATTCTAGGCATCTGGATCCAAAATGACCTAAAATGGGATAAAAAATGTCAATGAGACAACAAAAAAAAGCCAATCAGAAACTGTATATGCTGAAGTTATTAAAGAAATTTAGGTTCAGTGATGAAGAGCTGATTATTGCCTACAAAGGCTATGTTAGACCTCTGTTGGAATATGCTGATGTAACATGACACTCTTACATTACTCACCACCAGAATCAAGCACTGGAATAGCTCCAACGGCGTGCGTGCATAATCATCTTAGGCCATAGGTACACATCCTAGGCTGATGCAGTTGAGACTTGTGGCCTTGAGCTACTGTCAGATAGAAGGGAAGATCATTGTCGCAGGTTTGCCCGAAGGCCTTTCCAAATCAGAGCGTACAAAAAATCTTCTCCCTCTATCTAGACTGGAGACTCATGGACGCAAGCTTCGCAATGCACAAAAAATCTTCCAGCTGCGCTGTAGAACTGTATATTATATTCCCATTTCATCAGTTTGCTCAACCAATAGAATCCGATTCTGCAGGCAAGCCACAGTAGCAATTTATTCACTTTTTATCATGTGCAATTTCCCTTTGATGGCTAGAGTATGTGCTTGTGGATTGTTTTATATTAATTGTTTGTCATCAAAGTGGAATCGTTATAGTTAGTAGCACTCTAATAATTATTAATTGATTTATGATCAAGGTAATTTTGCATATGCCTGAGCTGATAAGTTGAAAATTCTGTTTCGTGTTTACCCAACTAAAATATTTGATGATCGATAGCTGAATAAATTGGTAAGACTACAAATGGTTGCTACGAGACACAAATTAAATATCATCGACTACGTTCATATTTCATTAGATAACATAAAAACTATGTAAGTTCTTTTCATTTTGCTATTCAAACATTTATTTTCCAATCCTGTTAATATTATGGTGCTTTAGAGAAAATTAGGGCAAAAACCGTTTGAACTCTCAAAATTATTATTTCTGGTATTTCGGAGAATTTGCAAATACTATCTGCTCAATGTGCTTGTTAAGATGGGAAATCACGACCATCCACCCCTTTTTCCTCAAAAAATACAAAACAAAAATAAAATATAAATTGGTATGAAATCAGTCATAAACCGATATCCCAAATATGACAAAGCACTGAGCTAAATGATCAATTTTTGCACATGTGTACGATATCGTTAGCTTTAAAAAAAAATGGAGTTACAAACATTTTGTTAAGTTTCCTTCCGCTTCACTCAGACACTATACATGCTTATTTCAAAGTCTACTATTTTTGGAATCTGACCTTCCTTGACTCTCTCTATCATAATGGAAATATTGGACAAACAACTATTAGATGAATACATGGTGCATCAAAACACACGGAATTCAAGGGTATTGCAATAAAGCATTTGATTTATATGCAAATACTAATAGCTTGAATAAAGATGGATGGATAGTAACAAGTAAACCCGTGTTTGTTTTTCTGATTTATAGTAAATGATGATGATCTTTTTAAATGGTTCTTCAAGGGATTTTACACGATATAAGAAAATACTTGCTGGATTCTGAGCTTGCAGTAGTTAGTTATGCATTATCTTTTTAATGAGATCTTCCATTTATTTTAAATAACTATTTTATTTAATATATTACGCTTTAACTATTACTATACAATCAACATAAAAAGTTGAACACATAAATATTCCTTTTTTTCATCCATTCATCCCGGTCCATCCAACATTCTCTTCATTCTGTATAGTTCCATCCTTCCTTCCATCTATTTGTCCATTTTCTGCCATATTCCAAAACTACAAATGTAGTAATGTAACCTGTAAGAAGACACATTTCTTTTTGATGATTGTCTTTAGATGTTCAGCTGTTCAAACGAATTAATCATTAAACCTATGTTTATTCTTTATTGGTAGCATGAAAAGTCTTTGTAATATTGGTTTAAAAACCATTTTCAAACATTTTGCATTTTAAATGTCCAATCAAGTGTCCAGTAGTGAGTAGTGAGAATTTGAGATCAATGTATCCAACTTCCAAAATATAGTCATACTTTAGATTGTTGCCCTCTTCGCATTTTTAAACAAACCGAATATTTGACAATGGATATCACACTGGAAGGGAATTGACATAAGTCAAAATTATTATCATGTTAGATTTTATCTTATTTCAAGCAATAGCGCCCTGTCATATGTATTACGACTTCTATTTAAAGAGTATTCGCCTGCAGATAATGACGTTTGCCTTATCATACCTGATACATAAGCTTCACTTCCTGTCCTTTTGTTTTAAATCATCCGCTCTTAGTGACGTATTAAATATACATTTCATTCTTTTCACCTGTCTACCTTCCTGTTTACAAAGACATTCCCAAGGGGGTTTCTAAAACCGGGACTGACCCATCCTTGTTTAGTTATGGAAAAATTGAATTCATAAAAATGGGCCATTAGTACCGTGTGCCTCAATTCTCTTACATCTGTGCTATTTTCTGAAATTTTGAGATGAAATTACCCGGGTAAAATAGTGAGATGAATTTGGAATAAACCTAGATTGACATGAACTAATATCTTTGGCAGATAAATTTGAATACGTGATACGGGCCATTGAAGCTGAGCATAGTCAAGGTTCCAAGGTCCAAACCAAAAGAAAAATGTGTTAAAAACTAAGATAAAAATCCTCCCTCCAATCAAGTTTTTATAGAACAAAACTCGATTCTTTTAAGAACTATAGTTTTTCGAATCAGCCCGATGCTTTTTACCAATTTTGATGTAACTCCAGCAATCAAAAGCAATTTTGAAATTAAGACCCTCAAGACACCTTTCGATATGGCAGGTCACATTTAATTTATTAGAAAAATAAATATAAACATAAAGCCTTGTATCAGATATTATTTACATTCATATAAAGAGAATGTCGTTTTCTCGGCAGCACATTTGCAAGGAAATTTTAAAGAAAGCCGTAAAATAACGGAAATATTTACAGAAAGTCGGAAGATAACAGAACAATTTTCGAGAAACTGACAAAAATAGGCAGCAAAAATAAAGAAAATAATAAGAATATTCAGCAGATTTTCTGTTGTAAAATGTGATCGTCTTGATCAATTTTAACAAGTAAGGTGTCATATTAAAGCTTAGAAAATGCTTTAATAGATTAAATGATAAAATCAAAATTTATATCATCTGCAAAGTCCACCCTTTTAGGATGAGTCATCAAATTATGTGATTACCCTTATTTACAGTACGTCCCTTTTCCGTGAAGGCTAAGATTACGAAGTCTGTCCAATTACATCCTTTTTCCAGTGTAGTTGAAATTATGTCGAGAGGTTTTAACTTAGATGACGTCATTCATGGGTGTTAATGTCGATTTAAATCAACATAGCTGTGGTTTAATATTCTGTCCAAAAATTCCGAAGGTAATGGTAATTTGTTTTATCCCAACATTGCAGAAAGTGTTTTATTCCTCCTATTTTATTGTCTGAATTATATAAAAGAGTCAACAGTCAAATTCCACACTGTTTAGGATGAATATTGTAATAAATTTTGGTTGTAAAAATTTGATAGACTTTACTTTCAGACACCAGATTGATATAGATAACACCCTCTCAATCTGCGCCCCTCGCTCTTTTGTTTCATGGTTGCTATCGCTGAATAGCATAGCAAGATCAATCCTCTTGATTGATCTTAGTTTGCCAGCAGTCAATATCATAAAGCTTCAGTCGTAACTCTCCTTTCAATCAGTTTAGATCTAGTAGATTACAACAACAACTTCTCAATCTTTACCCGTTTATGCTACTTGCCAGGAATTGCTTAGATGACAGACAAATATGCCAAACACGACTGTCATAGCAATCATACTGCAGGTCGCATAATTTCCCTTTCCCCTCTACGATATTAATCAGTTAAATTTTTAATCGGTCGTGCTGTTGATGTTTAACATGAATATTAATGAGTCAGAAAAATATTTTTAAACCCCTATAAAATCGAAAATATAGATCTGAAAAACAAAACATGTTGTATTTATGTGTAAATATTGTGTAAATGTAATGCAACTAGATTTTTCGAAATATGTGTGACATTTCATGCAATTTTACGAGCAAATTATTTCACACGATGAACCTTCAAGATATGTCGGTGATTTTCTCAAAAAATATAAATTCAGTGTAAAATATATATTTATGCCGATACGATTATAGCAAAATATAGAATTTTTCTTCAAGTCCTGTGAAAAGCTTGCGTTAATATGTGCTTAAACAAAATTCATGTTAGGGTTGGTTTTGTTTACCCTTCTGACACACGATATTTCTTGAATTCTATCATTCCGCATGCATAACAAATTATTTTGAATATGAAAGTAGCTAGCTAGTCTAGTGGTTAGCGCATCTGACTTTTAATCTCAGAACCGTGGGTTCGAACCCCATCGGAGTCGTTTTGATAAATTTAATTTTTATTTTTTTTGGCGTAGAGTCACTGTAGAAATTCTCGAATTTTTGGCATAATTTATATAAAAGAACCAAAAATGTTACTTTTCAGTCTGGAAAATAAATTTTGCATTCATTACATTTCGCATGAAATACAAAATATTTCAACGCAGCGAGGCCAGTCAAAACAAACTCTGACATGAGATTCGTGCAGGTTTCTGACGTCAGAGGATGACCCGTCGTGACAAAAGGTAGTACTTATCGAACATTTGATGCCCAGCTGTCGCAATACAAATTGCAGGAAAGTACGAAGAGCCGATATTAGATATCTTTCGTACATCACATCAACGTATATTTCTCCTCTCCTTATTTCTTTACTTTACAAGCCTTACTGGCAAAACATATTTTTCTTATTTCATCAATCTAAGTTTTTATATTTTTACTAGCAGAATCGATCCAACTGACGACGTTTTATCTTCTAAAACAAGATTGATGTAGGGGTTCAACTTTGGTTGCTTAAAAAGTCTAAAATCGTTGATTTTTATATAAAATGCCATTGAATGCTTCTTTTTTAATCAACAGCAAAAAAAATCATATGCATTGTATTGGAAAAACTTCAAATGTTCATACCCCAGTTCCAAATTTGCATTTGCTTTCACTGTTTTCAGATAATAAAGGTTCAAAGCCAGCATTTAATGCAGGTCACGTTTAAAAAAATAAAATCTCGCGACCATTTTTTTTCTCGTTTGACGAGACTTGGAATATAGAATTCGCATAATGAGCTCATTAACAGGGTCATTACGATTAGACTGAAAGCCATAATTTATGGCTTTTCCTGTCCACTGACTAGCCAATGGTCATCAAACAAAACACTGTGAGCTTTTGAAGTGGTTTCGGATGATTTTTAGAATGAGAAATAATCAATACAGATAGAGCAAAAGATTCCGTGTATATGACCGAAAAATCGTTTTTCATGTTTCCGTTCCAGGTCGAAATCAAGAAAAGCGCTCACAATAACCAGTTTCTTTATGTTCAATGCAAGTATGAAAATCAAAGAAACAAAATCAAGGAAAAGGAGGTTTTTCCAAACATTTGTTTTCCTTGCTACATATCTAAACAAGAAAAAAGAAAAACCCTCACAATGTTCGTTTTACATTTATCTTATACAAGCAAGAAAAACGAACAAACAAAATCACGAAAAACGATGTAAATCTAAATACTTATATTCCTTGCTACATTTTTAAGCAAGGATATAAGGAAAATGTTAACAATGTTTGTTTTTCCTTTCCCTTATGCAAGTTCGAAAAACAAAATAACAATATCATGGAAAACAGGATTCATTTAAATATTTGATTCCCGTATGACGTTTTTGAATAAGAATAAAGAAAAGGGCAAACACTGATCGTTTGTTGCTGGAACACATCGGAAATCATCAAAATGAAACACGAAAAACGAACGAAATTAAGACTATTGCCCTGTACCTTGTTTACATTTGATCTCCCTTTTATCCTTTTCTTATGCAAATTTACTGGTGATTGACAGATCTTTGTTATGACACGCCGCAGGAGTCAAAAGCAGCGCATTTTACCGTAACATCT
>JXSR01S004069.1:80825-97407 GCA_000969725.1 Ophiothrix spiculata
GATGAAATCGGACATACATTTACCTTATTCCCCTGGTAAATATGCGGTATCATTAATTAATCATCGGTTAGTCAGTAATTAATTACTGGCTTGAATATTGAGTTTATGCATCCATCACGTAGACTGGAGGCAAATAATATTGATTATTGTAATGACTTAAGCAACCGTTGTTAATCAACGGACATATTGATGATTGTTAACCTTTTAAACGACCAACATTTGGTTCAAATAAATCAAAATGTCGTGGAATAACAACTATTTGTTTAAGAAAACACCCAAAGATGAAATTGTATATGTAGCTTTATTTGATGTCCTATGTCATTGGTCAAATTGATTTTACTTTCATGTTAATGGCCAATCAAGATGTTAAACAGGTAGTAGTATTTAATGGGTTTATTAACTCTTTGCATTCTATACACATAATCAATTCAAAGTCTATACGCATTGGAAAAAAGTAGAATTGATTAATCAGTGATATTTTTTTTTTCAAATTGTTGTCGTGAAATTTATCTCAACAAATTCATTTCAATAAAGGGACTATACTCTATCAAATCTTAAAGTATGTAGCAAGCAACCGATTAACGCACATTTACTTTAAATATGACCATACGGGAAGTACATTGTATTAGACTGTATTTTTTGAACTTAATAACCACGTCCTCAATTTTACTGAATGTTCAATGTTTGTCCACGTGATAGCAACAAAATTAGCCAAAAGTTATACCATACCAAAATCATGAACGATTCATGTATAAGGATTAACACGCAATGTGGTATTAATCAATCTTAATCTAATCAATCATTACTAGTGTCTTACACAATACAAAATCACCAATTCGCAATGTTGTAGAATACACGGGATATGCTATGGATCTCGTAACAGAGTCTGATTGATTTCAACAAACTTTAACGTTTAGACTGAAACGATTAGTTTTAGCAAACTTCGAGTCAAGATAACACAGTAAGGGTCAAAACATATTCGGCTTTCAAACAAAATTTTCGCAACCAAACATTTGGTCGTGACGTCACCAAATATTTGCGATCGAATTTAAAGTATAAACCGGTAACAAACATTTGAGGCAATGTATATGGCAATTCAACACATGTTCAATTAGCGCGAAATTTTTATTTGGTCTCAACTCAGGGTTGAAGTTATTTTATTTGGAGACCATCGTCATTTTGACGTCACGACCTAGCGAAAATGTTGTTTGAAGGCGGACTATGTTTTGACCCTAGCGGTTAGAAACCGGAGAAACGTCATTTAAAACCGGTCATAAATAAAGAAAAGCGTGTACACACTTGTTTGTTTGTTTGTTTTCTGTTTACTATAACGTTTATGGTAATACTTCTATTATGGCTGATATATACTTGATTATCATCTAAAAATCATCTTGTTTAGGCTTTCGCTATGGAACCTAACATGGTACTTTGTACCAAGTAAGCTAAAATAAGCTTATTATAACCATGTTTGTAACTTTTTACAGTAACTAGACATCTTCGGCAGGAATATATCAGCTTCAGATGATTTTACGTTCAATACTTGAACTAATGCTTGCAATCCGATTATCAAATGAATCATACGTTAATTTTACAGCGTGCAAAAATATTATATTCTCATCAACTTGTTGACACATAATTATTCATTTCAAAGTAATTGCACATCATAATGGTTTATATATTTTGAGACAGGCTGTACTTATTTCCATCAAAGCTACAACAACTATTTCTTTTTGAATCCACAACTCTTCAGATGCCATTCATGATGTGAGTATCGTATCTGCATTCACTGCCATGTCCAATCTTGGAGCCACTGACTAATGGGCGAGAGATTTTGAGGATTTTGTTTTCCGTTTTAGTGACTCTTAGCCATTGCAGATACGACTTTCTTGCACTCTCATGTCGAATTTATCTTTTTTCTTAATATTTTAAGTATCCTCGTTGCCTTTTAACAAGTATGTAGGCGTATGTGGCTAACTAGATATTAAATATTTATGATTTAGGTTTTTTATTTTTTGACATAAGTGACACTTATTCAGTTTCTACGGATTTGAATTAACTACATATAACTAAATGTAACAAACTCAAGTGTTTTCAGCAGTTTGACATGTCATTTTGCAGGAGAACTACTTTTAAAGGGTATACAATGCTTACAATATTGGATTAAAAGCCGTAAATTATTAGTAATTTGCCAACATGAATCAATATCGAATAACAAATAGTACACTTTAGAAACGTTTATGATTGAACATCGTTAAATTCCCGAACACAAACCCGTAATAGAATCATAAATTATTTTTGCAGCTTGAGTTTCCTTCTTTGTGCGATTTTACACATATTTAACCTGACTATATTTTCAAATGGCAAAAACAATAAGATACACTGCTATGAATTATCTGTCTTTAAGAGGGAGTTTCATTTTACAGGTAAACACATTTGTTTTCATAATAAAAAGAATTGATATTGTAAGTTTTAAACAAAATGATTGAAATGTGGGAATTATTAAAATACTACTTAAAAAAACATATTTGTTAAGTAGTATTGAAATAATTCCCACATTTCAATCATTTTGTGGGAATTATTAAAATACTACTTAACAAACCATATTTGTCTTGTATTGTACAACTTTACTGCATTTAACTGCTAAAACAATACAAAATACATCCCGAAATAAATCGTTTATACTCGATTTTGTGTGCATGATTCAATGGTTTAAAATATTTAAGATACCCAGTGAGCGTAGAGTTAATACGACGGAAACTAATTAGCATATTTGTTTGACGTCACCATCACCGAGGGCTTTTGCATCGTCTTCCTCTTGCATTGAGCTTGCATCGCTGTACACAAGCAGCAATCGATCTACCATGCACACTACTACAAACGCGCCATAATATTTTTTATAAACAAAAATGGTTTCTTTACTGAATTTGGCGCCAATATCTGCACACAAACATCAACGGAATTACAAGCTTGTTATATACTCTACCTAGCAAAGAATATTTGTTTAGACAGGAGTGGATATTTACAAGGATTCTACATTTTTATAGGAAATACAACCATCTTCGCAGGGATTTTATATTTGAGAAACATTATACAACTGTAACTGTCACTTGGTTTAGGAGACAGTGGTTTTTGTTGCCTGGAAAGGTCAGTTCTTCGTCTATAGATAATTGAAAAATGAATCATTTTTAAGAGGTATACATAAGGAAAACTCGTAATACCGATAGGTTGACATTTTTTCATTTGTTTTGTGATGGTATAAAAGCATTTTATTATATAATCATCTCATAAGCAATGTTACATAACGACTGGAAATGATGTCGTGTTTTATGGGGTAGGGTTACAGACGTGAATCCCTAAGAAAGCACTTATGACAGAATGGGGTTTGCCTGCATTTGGTTGCTGAGAGCAATCATGCTATTATTTTACATAAAATGCTTATGGTTTAAGCTGAAATTGAATTGAAATTTAAACATTGTGTCGTTTATTTGCACTGTATTAATTAATATCTTCATTTATAAATTTCAATGACAGGGTAACTTATTCAACCACCGTTAGATATACATTAGATTTATTAAGATAACATGGAACTCAAAGGGTTTATTTATTCAAATTGAGTTCTAGTTAATGTTCCTAACTGTATATAACATATAACAAATTATGACATCTCTTTATTTCAACTCAAAATGTAGCATGTAATTAAATGTGCATTTTGTTAGTTCATTTGCAGATCTTACCACCCTATACCTCGCCTTTTACAGTGATCTGTCCTTCTCTACCAGTACCTAGTTATTCGTAATTTTCAATAAAATGCTCTTCTTAAAAATACGACGATTATATTCTTAATGGGGAAGACAATAATTGTAAAGATTAAAGTGAAGATTTGAAAACAAATCTGTTCACTTCATTCTAAAGACTTATATATTTGAAGCCCCCAACTGCCCAAAAAGACAAAAAACAACAACCATATTGTGTCTAGCAAATAATCAATACAAAAAAAACCAAAAAATAACATTAAGCAAGATTTTTCTAAATTAAGAAATAATTTATACGATGTTAATCACAATTTTTCCTCCATGTTTGAAATATATAGGAGCAATTAACTTTAGTAATATTATTAATTCGCAATTTTTGTGTGTGATTCTTAAAATGACTTGACAAAACAAACACATCATGATATTAAATTGTTTTCATCATCAACATAAGAATATAGAAAACAGATATAATGTGCTTTCCAAACAATTCCCTGGTTTTCACAATGAATTATGAAATATGAAGAATAAAACAAGTTTGATGCACTTATAACTGATTTTTCTATGCTTATGATAATGTTCTATAACATCTTTTAAGATCCTTCTATCTATATACAAGCAAATTGCACTGCATCAAATTCTTGTATGACATATGTTTGTAATTGGAGCGGAGTATATGTATTTACAAGGACGTACAGTACCGTCTACTGAATTAGCTTTCACTTTATGACAGAAAAGTCGCAATACGGATTAAGTAGCATCCTAAATAAAAAAAAATAAAAAAATATTGATAAGAAAATGTTACCTATCTATATCTAAAATTGACCTAAAGGGACAAAAGAGTGACATTCTTGGGGAACTTTGAAATTGGCATGGTTGGTATGAAATGGCTGAGGGTCACCATATATAAGTAATACACTCAAGAACATTTATCTATCTTACACACAACAACGAAAAAAATGACAATCGTATACAAATCAATGGTAGCTATAAACAGTTTTTGGTCAAAAATTATACTCTGTCCATCTGTTATGTACCCCCATACCATTCTTCAAGAGGTAGATTATTTCAATGACCATTGATGATGTGCAAGGACTTAAAATATAGATTGAAAAATCATACTTTGCAATCAATACCTGGGTTACTGCTGTGGTATATGGTCTGAAATAAAGTAGGTATATTACGCTTCAATGCAACTATTAATATATAAATGCACTTAATTGTACATTCTTGAAAAAATGATCAAGTAATGAATGTTTATCAGTGTTATTTTAAGGCTTATACATGTATGATATTTAAGATGTATAGGTGAAATATAACCTTTATTTCCCGATAGCCTATTTGTTTTAATTTGATTCTTTATGTAATTCTTTAACCATGATAACATGTATATTATATAAGGCAGGAAAAAGGCTCATACGTGATGGTGATAGAATACACAAATGAAGGTTGAAACTTCTGCATCACAAATATTTACTAACCTCGTTTGGAGACCTTTCGCACAGATACCATCTGGCGTCGTCAGCAATGAGAGATGTTATGATTTCTGATCGTCTCTGGAAACGCTGATGGTGACGTAACTTCCGACCGGAAGTTACCAAATACAGTTATGATGTTAAAATCGGATCCCAAACGGGATCCGCCGGGGGATGCCCCGCGTAGAAAGATTTATGCCAGCCTGCCTTATATCAAAGGTATTTCGGACAAAATCCGCAGAGCTTTTACAAAAGCAGGTGTGTCTTCGTCATTCAAGCCTCACTTAACTTTAAGACAACTTTTGGTGGCTCCGAAGGACACCCACCCCCCCAAGACCAAATTTCTGGGACAGTCTATTGTCTTGAATGTGAGGACTGCCATAAGACATATATTGGTGAATCTGCCAGACCCCTTAGTAAGCGGATTAAGGAACATATTACGAACAGATCATCCTCTACATCCGCAGTATTTGAACACCTCAAGACAGAAAAACACCATTTTGACCCCAACAACGTCAAAGTTCTTGCCAGGGAATCAAAAGACGTTTCAAGGAAAATCTTGGAAGCTATTTACATCAAGCAAAGGAAGCCCGCCCTCAACAGAGACAAGGGGGTGGAACTGGATCCCGTAAGTCCAAATACAGACTTGATCGGAGTCATTTGACTCATCACATCTGAGTCACATGACTCACTACAGTGACTCAGTTAGCATACAAAGTGCATCACTACAGAGACAAATAAAAGACTCACGTATCTTGGTCACCTGACTCAGTAAATATTTTGTGTGCATGTTAGGCTATAGTTGCTTCGCAGGAAGAAAAGTCAATTCAACGTATCTGTTTGTGCAACATATAGGGAAACCCTATTTTATTATCATTATTATTGCATTTGTTTGATATTAAGGTAATATAATTTTGTTTTTATAGGACATATGCAAACTTACTACTGTTTCAAATACCTTATATTTGGTAATATTAAATGCAAAGTATTCTTCGGACACTAGATTTGGTTAATATAAAATTGTATTGGAATAATTAGAGTACATTTTTAAATTCATCTGAAAAAATATAAATGTCAGTCAAAAGTAACTTTGTCAAAATGCAGGTTCTGTGTTACAGTACAATATTCTTTGTAGTACCCCTGTCTACAACTTCAAGATCAGGTAAAAGTTTGCGAAATACTCTGATAAAAAATAACATCTGACACTTATCGATAATTTTTTAGGCCTCAAAAATATTTCATATTGTCGAATTAGTTCCAAACTTACCAAAGTTTCATCATTTGCAAAATTATAATAGAGCAATAATACAAAGTTAACGTCCCACATTATAATATGTAGTTGGTGGTACTTCATTCAAATAAAATGAGAATATGTTGTTGTGTGGACTAAGCTACAGTGTAAAGAATCCAGTAAAATAACAGAAAATACAAAAGAAACTCATTCACTTTTTCAGTGGTTTTCATGCGATTTCCTATTTGAAAAAAAAAACACCGTGATTCTGTCATTTATTAAACTACGTTGGGTATTTATTTCCACTGTTACACTTATTTCCCGTTAATGTGCTTTTACAGTTATTCTATAAATCAGAAAAATAGGAAAATACTATTTTTAATACTGAAAAAAAAAGGGAATTCCCTAAACTAGCATTGTTCGCATTTATGTAAAATATTCGAGGTTGATTTTGTTCAAAATATTCAACTTAAAGATAGTAGTCGAAAAAAAAAAATATTTTGCACATGAATACATGTAGATATGAGGATTTATAATTGAAAATGGTTAAACTATAGGTAAAATAAAAATCTATTGGACAATTTAAACAAAAAACAATGGTACGTGTTGCATTTACAAAGAATGGGGCCCTAAACTCTGTATTTCTGTTTAAACTGTCCAATATTTTTTAGCCTATAGTCAACTACGCAATATAAACGACCTTGACATTCCTACTACTAGAGGAGTGCAGCTAGACATAAAATAAAAACCCTCATACTCCTTGCCTAGCCATTTTAGTCGGTTAAGCACAACGCTCTCAATTCAAAGGTCCTCGGTTCGAATCCTAGGCACATATTTTTCGATGACTGATGAAAATATTAAATAATTTTTCTACGTATTGAATTAATCAAAGGAATCTACCGTAAAATATTACGCAAGCCCAGAACTTTTGTTTGCCAAGGTCTTCCTGTCTTTGTCTGGTAATGTTTTACAGAGTATGGTATTGTCTTAACAAACTAAAGAGCTATTAAAACATATTGCTTGTACAATGATTTATAGTTATTTCGTTATATTTTGGAAACATATACTTTTATCGATTACTTCACTTGGGCTTCTTTTTTTATTAAGAATAAAAATACTTCATTTTAAAAATTCCTCTCTTGTTCTAGAAAACGTGCATATTTAATACACTGAAGTATTTATTGGAATAATTTAATTGCTGTTTGACCTTAACTTGACTCCAAAATCTAACTCGCAATTTCTTATAATAGCTAGTATATGAGATAAATATGGCATAATAAAAGTCATAAATTTCCAAGTCAATAACGTTAAACTATCTGTGAAATGGTTTAAGGGAACGGGGATCCTATACTCTTTGAGCTGTGACGTGGACATTTATTTCTTAAAGCTATTGGTTTTTTTTTTCTTTTTTAATATTTTATAATTATATTTTTTTTTATTTATTTATTGATTGATTGATTGATATATTTATTGATTGATTGATTTACATATTGAATAATTTATTTAGTTCATTAGTCAGTCAGACAGTCAGTTAGTTAATTGTTAGTTATTACTTAGTTTGTAAGTTAGCTTTTATTGATTGATTGATTGATCGATTGATTGATTGATCGATCGATTGATTGATTGATTTTGAAATGAAGTTGAAAAAACATTGAAAATAGAACCATTTGTGGCATTTCACACGTACAACGTGAGCATAATTTATGTTTATACACGTACTCATTAGGTATTTTTGTACAACATTTAGTAGTCTAATGCTTACTCCACCGATACTCACTGGGAAACTGTTACAATAAAATAAACTCTTACATCATTGAATAAATTTATTAATTATGTAGAATGTTAACAAATTTCAAATAATATTTTAGACAAACCCAATCAATTACTTGTCTAAGTCTAATTTTTAGGGATGGGTAAAAATTATACTGGGTGCAAAATAAAATCAAAGTGCATTTTGGTCAACCAATTTGGCACGATGACATTTTGTTGGGGAAAGGTGTATCCAGATGATACAAACATTACTTGAAGGATGTAATGATAGCCTTCCATAAAATAATCCATTTGGTGCCCAATTTCATTGTGGTCAAAATATAGAGGATGGTCAAAATCTATGAAACGACCCATTGATTTTTGGGACATTTATCGGTCAAAAGATTTTTCATGTATACACTACCTAAAAAATAATCACATAAAATTGGATTCCTTGACAAATTTCATTTTGAAAAATGTATAACTTTTACCATTTACGTCGACTCGGTCAAAAGATATGTCGTTTTAAAGTTTTCAAGTGTAAATGAATGTTTTGTTCAGTGATGTATAGAGAAAATAACCCACATATAAACTATTAAGAAACAACAACATTTGGATGACTTGTCAATATTTGATACATGCTTTAGCATTATACATATCTCATTGAAGTTTATTCAAAGAATTATGATCCCAGCTTTTTTATTTTTAATAATACATGTGTTTATAAAATAATCATGACTTTCTTTCTTTTTCTTTCATTACTTTTGCATGTAATCCTATGCGCGCCTCCTCCACCCGATCCATCGTGTTCCTAAATTGCTTTTTCAAGTGTAACTTCATTAATCAAAATCATGAGAAGTCCACTTTTTGTACATATATAGTATAAATAGACCTTTCATATGATACCAAACTTTCTCAAATACGTAAAGAAGTTTAAGCAAAAATGCATGTTTTCTAATATGTTTAGGGTAATATGTAACAGATCCATGATATTTGAGGGACCTTTTTGTGACGCAAGGCTTAGTATGTATTTTGTAAGAAACATCCGTTCCCAATATGAAAAAAAAACCCTACTTGAAAATAGACAATACTTCTTGAATAAGCACATTGGAAGAACTAGTAATCAAAATTATGCGTATCAAACATTACATTACATTATAGGCTCATTCCACGGAAAATGAAACTTTTATTGACTTCAAGCAAAAGATCAGCTTCTTGATTTGATCATAATTATAAGCAGGATTTTCACTATACGTTTATTACTTGGTACGTAAGAAGTATTTCCCAAACAGAAATTGTGTGAAGTTTTTCTATCCTTGCATGAAAGAGCACATGTTTTAACTAAAAAATGTCACAAACGTTGCCAAAAGGTTACACCAAAATGTCACAAACGTTACCAAACATTACCAAACAAAACAATGCATTAAAAGAAACCGTGACCATGGAATTCCCTACAACTTTAACGTTACCGAACGTTACATGACGTTTATTCAGAATTTTGGCAATTAATTGTATTTTTTAACACTAACATATCTTGGTCCAACCAGTGGCACTATTAGCAACAACAAACTTGTGGAATAGAATGTCTATACTACGAGTTGAATATAAGCAATTTAAAAGTGAAAATTTTCACTTTTTTGGTCACAAACGTTACTTTGAATAGCCCTATAAGCAACTAAACGTACTTCTAACACTCTTCCCTTAATGAACAACACCCCACATACCAGGCTTGTGTACTGCACTCTATGACTTATGGGACACATTAGCTGGTTATCGAGCCAGAATAGCTTTTTAAAGATAACGAGCAAAATGCTTTTAACGGCTTTATTAAATGGCTTATATTAAATATTGCAGACATTGTTCCCATTAAAAACTTGACAACGAGCCAAAAGAGAGATACAGATTTACCAGATATGTATAAGAGCATAATGAAAAACGGATATCGGACTTTAGCCTACCAAAACTGAAAATATCTTTGATCGTAACTGGTCTTCTGACGTTTTGTTCTCTTAAAAATACAGTTTATCTTAACTTAATCACCAAAAATAATCTCTCCACTAAGGTTTCTTAAAACTCTGCTAACTGCACGGCAAAGATAAAATTAAATGCTAGAAAATATTTCACCCTTTACCACAGACACTCTCGTCCAATTAAACAGGTAATGATAGTAAACCTTTGACATATTCTGCTTGCGCACAGAAAAGCTTAAACTCTTCTCCTTTTTGGAAATCTGCCTAAGACGATGAAATTATTTGCCACAAACAGAATTTTAACTTACATTTCACTTGAATATTAACATATCTATATATAAGATAAATAAGATCTGTGATAACATGCTTTATGAAATATCTATTGGTATCATTTTTATTTTAAAAGAATATACAAAAGGCAATGATATCTTGCAAACAATTTTACAGCACAAGTTTTCTGATACTCCCTGTATATCATATAAAAGTCAGCCCACATCGCATGCTTAAGTCATTAATCTGTAAGCACCGCTACTAAATAAATTATGCATAAACCAATATACAAAGTTTGCAAACCATATGAATCGATAGACGTGCTAATTAGCTTCCTCAATATGCGTCATTCGCATGACTATTGTTTTAAATGAATTTACCGGAAGGATTTTTTAAAATTTGTTAGATCAGATAATAACCATTTTAACCAAGTACGTATACCGATACATGAAGACATATAAGACTGATTCTTTTAAAGTGTTCTCTGTTTTTTTTTTGTTGGTAAAGAAATTCCTTAGCCTATATAAAATGTGTTGTAAATGCATAAAATGCATTTTGTAAGCATTTGTAAATTATTTTGTTAACACATTGCTAATATCTGTATATAAATACTGTATTAATATCACACGCATTAAAGAATTTAGGGATAGATATTCAAAATGAATTAATACATACGAGTGTGTGAATTAATACATATTTTGGTACATGCTGCTCAACAACCCTTTCCTATATTATCGACGTAATACTGGCAATAATTAATTCTGATTATTTCACTTTCAGGATTTTTGTTTCTTTCAGGATGTTTATTTGGTAACCTATTCCAAAAACAAGATTAATAATCACATAAATAATAACTTTATAATGCAAATTATCTTCTCAATCATCTCTAAAGGCTTCATCAATAAGTGATGTACGTTGAATACTAATGCTGAATTATGCACGCTTAGTAATATTCTAAATAATACGTCAGAAGAAACAATGATCAATATTAATGTTGATGTCATATCCATAATGTCATTATATACAGGGTAATTGGCGTAATCGTTATTTGTGATCATGTTTTATCAATTCAATATTCCAGTCAAATTCATGACTCGAGGCCAGAGGTGTTCCTATGACGTTGTCAGACGACTTCTAATTTAAACAAGAATGTTGAAATAGATATGATATTACTACCATGTTTAGCATATTTGCGTTTAGAAACACGCTCTTATGTGATAATAAGATTTAAGAATTGAAATCATAATGAAAAAAACTACAGTTATGTTATAAATTTGAATATATTCATGAGATGTACAAAGATTTAATTTTGTATTCATTTTTCATCTATACATTTATTTATGGGACCGGCATGGATCTATGTTCCTCCAGATTGTGAATGATTAACTCTTTTGTATATAAATAATTCAGTGAAATGTGTACTTGAGTAGCTGATTAGAAAAAAAAAATGTTAGAGACCTTTTTTTTTTCAAAAATGCGATCTTTTTTTTTTCAAAAATGCGATTTTTAACAGATTCTGGAAAAGGTCTAATAGGCATAGTCCATCTAGATGGACCTCACGGTGCGTGCTTTTACTACAGTTATCAAAATGAGCATTTTACATTTTCGCTTGCTAGGTCCATCTAGATTGACTATAATAATAGGCAATCCTCTTGATAAAAATTCTTGATGACGAAAATATCACTTATTAGCCAAAATGGGCATTATGTGACCATATTTGGGCATAAGGCCCATGTTTGAATGACATTGTTGTATAAACCATGCTTAGTCATTGTGATTTGGTAACTTTATCTTTAAAAATCAAATTTGTAAAACATTAGGTTTATTATATAGCCGTGTGAGACGCAAAACTGCTTACTTTATATTTTTGGACAAAACAACAAATTATGGCCAATTAGTAAGGAAATACTTGACCGATAATCAGAATAGCATTTAATTTACGTATAAAGACATGTATGTATAAAAAGTGGACGTAAAACGTGGACGTAAGTAGTTTTGCAAATGAACTTTTTACATATAAAATGCTCAAGTTGATAATTGTAGTAAATTTTTCATTATAGGGACGTACTAAGCCTCGTCTAACCAGATGGATGGGGGGGGGGGGGTTACTAATATCATAGTGAGCTACATGTAAAAATTGGGAAAACCACTTAACCCTTAACTTCCGAAGGGGATGGGTGTTGCAACCTCCCCCTAAGGTTTTTTTCCCGCAGCATAAAACGCAAAGGCAGTCGATCCCAGGGTTTTGGTCAATCTCTTTTACATCCTTTATGGTCATTTTGATTTAAAAAAATTAGGGGGTACCGCCTAAGGTTGGGTTAACGTTGGCAGTCAAAGTTGAGGTGTAGGGAGGGGGGTTGCAACCTGGTGACATTTTTGACCATTTTAAATCACCATTTTGAAAAAAATATGCATGCTATGAGGCTGTAACTTGCAGGACATATTAGAATTATCATTTTCCTTCTTTATTTGCAAAAAACCGATGAAATTCCGCTATTTAGAAACAAAAATGGGGGCATATTCGACCTGAAAGACCTTTATGACGTAATTACGTAACGCCTTGGCCGATTTTTGTAATCTTGGATTACGTTGGATAAGGGAGGACCATGATACCTATCTATTGATACCAAAACCAAGTTCATATTGGGGGTTCCGTTCTAAAAATCTAGGGGGGGGGGTTGTTACAAACCCCTTTGGTTAGACGTGTTACAAAAAAGGCTTGGTTAGACGAGGGTTAAACAAATCGACAAGCAAAACTGAAAATTACTTGAACATCTGTGATTGTTAATGTACATACATTAATGGTGTCCAGACCTCATATTACATCGATACGTTGGTTATCAAACAGATCATATGCAATTTCAATACACATATCTAAACAAGTATAACAGCAGCAAGAGAAAGACTGTATATTCTAAATTTACATGTATTTATAAAAACAAATTATGGGTTGTTTTGTTTCCATTTTGTCTTGCTTCGTTTTTTAATAACTAAACATGCAGATAATGATTATTGCATTTATACAATCATAAAAATAAGAACGATAAATCATTTAGAGATAAGAATTAAAAAGGTGCTTATGTTAGAATAGTTTTTCAAAAAATTCAGCCCAATAATGATGGGGACAAGAAATTATGTATATAAACAGGATTAACATTTTTCTTTAGAATTTACAAATATTGTGTGAAGAAATTGCAGACAATATATAGAAATAAATGAAATGAATAAATGGAATATAAAGAATCACAGAATACTTAATGATTGTCTTAATACTCTTTCTTGACGGACTTAAAATGTTGAAATAGAGTGATATTTTAATTCCACTAAAAACTAAATTTGCTACATAGCGTGTAAAGGTCATATAGTCATCATATCTTTGCGCCTGTGCAAGTGTGTCTTTAACCCTCTAGCTATCACAAAATATTTAATCACAACCACCGTGCATTATTGCATACTGTCGTTTCATTTAAACGCCTCTGTATTTCCGGTTTACTAAGTCACGTGACATAGCCGGAGAACGGAGAACGTGTTACTAAAAATAACTTCATTAGCATAAGAGCGTCTTGTGTTGTGTTGGAATGTTATATTGGAATGCAGTATGCAGCGCTTTATTGTAGTGTCAGGTATGGTGCTCTATACCGTCATTATTGATTTATTGTGGAAAATTGATGCCTTATATAATGGCTGACCCATGATTGAAAATGGGCAGTGGTATTTGACTAGAATAGAATAATGCATGTATTTGTGATGCTATTTTTTAAACAGTACAAACGAACAATTCAGGGATGGTATTAAGATTCTTGTATTTTGTTATATTAACATTCTCATTAACATACTAGGTTAGAATTATACTTACAAGATTTTTAAAAGCGTGTGTTAAAAAATCAACATGATCGATGATCCCTTCGGGTCTTTCTGACCTTTTAATCATTTCCTCAATATCGTGTATTTGTTTGTTTTGTTTATGCTAATTTTGTTGCATTTTATATTTTTGATATGATGATATTGAAAATATTAAAATTTTGAAGTTGCAGCTGTAGTTGAAAAATATGACATTCATGAATTTATGCAATAGAGTCGAATTGGTATTTTTTTTAAATGCTGAATACTTTCAGAAAACCAGGTTTTTTTTAATGTTTTTATAATAATGATAATGCAAAAAGAAATTATTTCTCTTATGTTTGACCAAAAAAGGGCCTTAAATATCTTTGTTATTCAAGGTCAATGACAATTATCTGGTAAAAATTATTTTTTGCGGGTAAAATTTTAACGAAATATATTTTTTCTTAATATGCATAAAATGATTTATTTTACAAAATTTTACAATATCAAGTGGTTTTTTTCAAATAATTCAGAGAAATCTAAAATGCCTGATACGTATAATGCACTCAAATTGTAATAAGCAATTCGGTGGTTCTTATTATTGGCACATATCCAAAACGGTTTCTTAAACCCGGCCCCTATGTGTATAAACGTTAGGTTTTAAAATACATGTATATGAAGATATTACACATATACTTTTGACTAAAATTACTCTACAATATTTTTATTACTTTTAATATCTTTTTTTTTAAACAAACATTATTATTACACTTACAGAGAAATGTTTTGGCTATAACCACAACATTATGATGTATTATGAGCGTTGGTAACTGTAAGCAAGAGGTGTATAATTACGTACGTAGCGCTGTCTGTGTATCGCCACCAAGCACCATGAACGTGTAAATTGTTCACTTTAAAGAGAGTCTTGGACTTCAAAGAAATAGTGCATCAGCATAATTGCATCTTGATATTATGGTTACTCTATTATGATATTATTGTATTATGTTTAGATACTCAGTGAAAACATTTGGTAGCCATTTTATATTTACAGCAGTGAGTAAAATAAAGATAGAAAAACGATTACATCCGCATTTTCTTACACTGTAAGAAATCAACGTAATCGTATAATAATGGTTATGCTGTATTTAAACGGTACTGGTAGTTATATTGTAAGAATAGTATTGTTAGGTTTGAGATCAGAATTATATACGGTGTAACATCAAATGTTGTTTGTAAAGCGTTTTGTGATTTGTCACATTGTATGCCTTACTTTATGATGCCAATCATGCGAATCTGTAATAATACGTTAACTTACCTGCAAAACTCTATAAAATATGGTATTTAAACTGGCAATTGAAATTCATCAAAATTGCCTGTTTAAATACCGTTTTTTACTGATTATTGCTAATTAGTATACCGTACTTTAAAGGTTATTTGTTTAAACAATACGTGGTATGAAAATGAGATATTTTTTATCAATCCAATGGGGCCTTTTGCATACGCCATATACCAGTGTATTGCAACCCCAACACCAGTGATTCTTGCAATGTTAATACACGAAATGGCGTTTAAACACAGAATTACCTTTATTTTTGTGGTTGAAGTTTTCATTACGGACAACGAAAATTTTACGGATATTTCTAACAGTGTACAATTACAAATTTTGTTTAACAATGAGCAACAAATTGCAACAAAGTCATTTATTCTGATCTGCATTATCACTGAATTTTATAAATCTTCTGCAATCGTAGTTAAATGTAATACTTGATACATTTAATTACACTAAAACCATAAGTAGGTCTACAATCAGCATGGTTTTTAATATTCTATGATGCTGATGCTTATTATCATCGTATTTACGGTGCACATCATATTGACTGAGACATCACAATAACATTTTAACTATAATGGTGTACTTGCATGAAAATCTTAAGAATTTATTAGGCGCAAATAGGCAACCGAAGTGCATGTATTTGGTCATTTTCATTTATAACATGGGTTTGCAAGGTGGGAGGATGAGGTAGTTCACAAGTCGCAAGAGAACATTTATTGCTGAATGGTATTTTAGAACTAGTAGCTACGGAGGAATAATGCATGTGTTCCATCCAGATACAGACTATTTAGGCTCATTCTCCGATAAAGTGTGCATCTTTGCTGTTTTGGTGTCGCTCATGTTCGTGTTACTTGTTTAACGTTGTTAAGCCTATTACAAATAATTTTAGTGGTCTAGTTGATACATTAGAGTCACATTAGTAACATGTGTGAAGCTAAACATTTTAGCATGCAAGGAAAGTAGATAACGATTAATCTGAAAAT
>JXSR01S004069.1:102354-112902 GCA_000969725.1 Ophiothrix spiculata
TAGGGAGGCAAAAAAAAAATTGCTCAGACACAAAAAATTACACCCCAAATTTTTCCATGTAGCAAATCACCCAAATGTTGCCAAATTTTATAAGAATCCCATTTTTTCTTTAAAAAATTAGCTATTTTGGTGCAATTTTTCGGTGTTTTCTTAAATATTAACAAAATTTGCTCCATTTTGGCGCAAATTTTTGACAAATTTTGAAAAATGAACCGTAAGAGGGCTAAATTTTGCACAGTTTCATCAACAGTGTACTTTATATTGGTATTTCAACATTTTCTTGATTTCATTTGGGGGGGGGGGCGAGCGGGTGAGGGCAGACATATTTTGGGGGGATCCCCCCCCCCTACCCCGTCCCCTCTGGTTACGCCACTGAGTATTCAGTTGATTTCAGCAGTTATTCCGTTATTATGCTATTTTCAGTGTATCTGTCATGAATAGCGCACGACGTGGGAGACGTCTGGGACACAACACAAGAGAGTGAACACACACAGCAGACTCATTGGTATTTAGAGAACATCAATGGCAAACAAACGAATATGGTATGAGGATGTTGCGTTTTGATAAAGTCAATTTGTTTTTACCGCGCTTTTCTATGAACGGCAGACGGTAGCTTGTGACTGTTTTGTAAGATATTTTGTTCTGTTTTTAGCATTGACCTCTTATGACAGTTAATGGTGACGGTCTATTTGTGTATTATTTAAATTCATAAACTTTAATATTTCCAAACTCCGGTTAAGTAGTTTTGCTTTTTCAAATATGAGCTGACCCATACTGCATGCATTAGCCATAACCAGAAATCTTGGCAATAGAGGCACGAACCTTACTTTGTTTTCAATCTATTGATTTAATTGTTGACAAGGTTGTCTTATAAGTGAAAGCAGATGCATTTGAAAACATCTCAAAAACTGACAATGGTTGTAACCTACGTTATGTTAATGGTAAATTCAGGCAACCTGTGATCGTAGGTTCAAATACTGATTGGTACAAAGAACATACAGTAATGCAGTTTTTATTTCAAATGATACGATGATTGCGATCATGTTTTATAAATTCGTCACAAAGCCCGGGTAGGCTTTGTGACGAATTTATAAAACATGATCGCTTCATTTGTAGTCCCTACAAAACGATGAAGCAAAATCCATTCATTCGTTATCCCATATCAATAATTTTACTTTAAAAAGGATAGGTAAAATTATTGTCGTTAACGCGCGAGCAAATTTACTCATGTGCAATGAATGCACATGCGTGAATTTACTCGCGCGTGAACGGCACATTGTTGCTATTGCTGTAAAGGTACATGCAGTATCCAAGACTGATGGGCCAATCACCAAAAGGTATATTTGTTATTTGGGACGTTTTAGCTAATGCAAACAGTGTATGTGTTTGTGATGTTGACGTACGTTCTAGATACTGATTGTTCTTATATATACTTATAATGACAATATTATGTAACTTAGAATAAAAAATTTTGTCGTATGAGTCCAAAACGCAGTAACTACTGCGGTAATATATTTTGGTAATATAGATATGAAATGTATTAAATAACGGTACCCAAACGATTTCGGAAAACTTTGCGATAACACAAAAAAGTACAGCTTCAAGCGAACTGCAATATTGTCAGTATTGGATTTTCGATTTTTGATTTTGATAGTGCATGTCTTTACTGCGTTTCAGACTAATGCGACCTGTGTGACGTTTTGACTTATTCTGCTTCCACGATATAAAAACACAGTATGTGCATGTCAGATTGCAGAAAATCTACTTCCTTTTACCATTGAAAATCCAGCAAAAAAAAACAGACGACAGCTTCCTTTCCAAACTAAAGGCCGTATATACAATATCAAACGTACCCTTTAACCCTTGTTATAAGGAGCGTTTTTAGCAACATTTTGTATGGACGGGTTGTTGTTGTAAACCCGCCCTTCTCTTTTTATAGCGATGCTCCTAGACCCTTGTATGTGTTGCCAATGGATAGGTATTAGTCCCCTTAACTATGACGTCATAATTACTGAAATTTGGCATAGCGGCATTAGTATGGAAAATATAGGCAAAAAAATAAAATGTTCTGCAAAATCGTTGGAAATCTGGTTGACATGCGGGTTTTACTATACAAAGTAGTAAATCACTGGTTTTACCTAAATATCAAGTTTAAATATTTATCTGCTATAAAAATGGCTAAAATGTAAATTTCAAAAACATGGAGTTACACCCCCTTCACTAAATTTTTAACAGGCAACCCCCTCTCATTTATGTTAGTACGGTCGATATTTTTTCGCTTAAGTAAGCGCAAAGGAAGAACTTAGAGGTACATCGAGTCATTTAGTGCTGTCTCTTGAAGTAGACTCACACTATGGTGATAGGCAAAACGGTATGTGCAAAATTCGAGTTTGCATTTCCGCAAGTAATAATACTTGACACTAGTTAATTCACTAACCACCGCAGACAGCCGTAGTAAACAGTCTACTCTACTGTCGTTGCATTACCCACAATGTCTCTCAGCCGTCATCCTCATTTGTAGGTGTCATAGTGTGAGCTACACCTAAAGGCGCTGTCACACATCACAAAACGTATGAATAACGTTCTAATAACGTACACTGGATTTGTCATTGAAATACACGTAATATCGATTACCAAACAAGTTCGTTATTAGTACGTTATTCGTACGGTACGGTGATGTGTGACACCGCCTTTAGGGACTTTCAAAATCAGAAAGAAAACCGTTGGGGGTCCTCTCTTCGTAGAACTAGGGGATTATAAGTATATAGCAGTGAATCGAATTGAAGCATTATTTGTGTTAATTGGAAGTATCTACTATCTACCTGCACATACAGCGTTTTTATTTTTACAGCAGTTTTATTACGTATATGCAAGACAAAAGTTATTGGTATATTAATTATCCAATACGCATGCAAGACTAAAGGATGGATGATAATAAATTACAGCAAAGGAGTGGCAAAAAGATCATTGTATCATAGTTTAAATGATTGTCTCAACGCTGATGAACTACTGGCTGATAAAGTTGTGGCTGGGTAACAACCTGAAGCATTATTTGTGTTAATTGGAAGTATCTACTATCTACCTGCACATACAGCGTTTTTATTTTTACAGCAGTTTTATTATGAATATGCAAGACAAAAGTTATTGGTATATTAATTATCCAATACGCATGCAAGACTAAAGGATGGATGATAATAAATTACAGCAAAGGAGTGGCAAAAAGATCATTGTATCATAGTTTAAATGATTGTCTCAACGCTGATGAACTACTGGCTGATAAAGTTGTGGCTGGGTAACAACCAAACCGCTGTTTAATGGACTCATTTATTATTTTTTGACACAAAAAAATGAAGGTCCATAAAGGTGTTAATTTAAATTAACGTTTTCATTCAAAAATACACTTAAAATTCAAAAAATACATTTAAAATTCAAAAAATACATTTAAAACAAAATGCTCATTTTAGATCATCATTTTCGTCCCATGTTTTGAGTGTTTATTTTGGTGGCGCTATTAATTTTTTTAATTAATTATTTTCTTATAACATTATGGCCTTAAGGACGATGCAAGTTTTTAAGCGTTTAACCAACCATGCCCAATAATATCATTTTTGATTATGGTGGGTCAAATAGTAAATATTGCAACCAAAGCAAAACTTCAAAAAGAATAACTGCTGACCGAAAAAAATTAAAAATTGTCTTTTTTTGCTCTAAATATGAAATTTTTCAAAACAATAGAACACATATTTCTCAAAATGTAAAAACACTGATATTAAAGCAATACTATAAGATTGATCAGAAATGATTTTGAGTAAATCAGTCTCAAATGAAGAATATTGCTATCTAAACGCTGAGTAAACTTGTTTTGCCACAGAAAAATGTATAAAAGCAAGTGTGCTTACCTATACTAATACGCGTGGAATTAAATTCGGATCGGATCTCGAATTTAATTCAACTAATAGTCATAACAGCAAAAGGAAGCATTATTAAACCAAATCGTTTGGAGGGTATTAACACTTAAGGGATGTGGGGGGGGGGGTCATATGGACTCTGGACCGAAACTAAACCCAATAAAGCTGTCTTATGTAATTGTCAGGGTAGGGGTTGCGCATGTTTTGGTGCAAAAAAAAATTCAAATCGGTCCCGTCGATTTTGAGATAATTAGCATAAACTGCTAAAATGATGGCGCTGTTCAAATTTTGTTCTGTCCCTAAAACCGAAATGAAACATCTGTTTAAATGTTTTATTTCTGTAATCTATTTGTAAATATAATCTGCTATTATGAGCCAAATTTCATTGAAAAATTCGTTCGGGAAAGCAGACTTCCAATTTTTGGCGCGAAATAGTTCGTAAAAATGAAAATTTGACACGAATTAGATATCTGGCCGCCATTTTGAAACGGAATGACGGATTTTTATTATTTTGTTTCATACAAATTTTATTAGGTTGATGTATGACTGTGTACAGATTTAAAGATAAATAATGTGGAGAACATTGTTTTTGAAGCGATCGAAATCATGGGTCCATTTGTACTAACGGTATTCTAAAGTGCCGTATGCACTGGTTTTGTTAGATATTAACTTAGATATTAACACTTAAAAGTGTTAATATCTAACAAAACCAAATCCAATAAGCTAAAACAAATGTCTTGGGTGACAGGTGGCGCTTCATTTTAACTATTTATAGTATTGCTTTAAGTTGTAATCTTCAGTCATAATAAAACTATATATAGATAGACATGTTATTAAATACTAGCTTGAAATATCCAGGTTCTAATGAAGGCAATTCCATGCATTCAAGAACATAGTTTTGAAGGTGAGAAAAACGTGTAAAATTGTGCATTGTTTGTAATACCTTTGATCATATTAAAACACTGTGATTTTTAGTGCAATGGGATGAAGAGTGGGTCATAGGGATGCTACAGGCCTTAAATGTTTCCGATCCCCTTCTTCAGTCGATCATGTGGTTCTTAGATAGATTTACACTAATTGTTTAGTGTAAATCTAATATCAAATATGTCTCAGTGCTTCTTCTGTAAACCTTTCAGCCTTTTACTGTAATTTGTTCACGCAGTAAAAGAATTTTGCCCTCAAAAAATCACGCTATATAACTATTTTAGACAATACATTTATATTCAATTTCAATCGCACTTTTAGACAATGGGGGTATTTGGCAACACACCTCACCAGCATATTTCAGATTCAAATCCAGTGATCCATAACGACACACCTCATACTAGTTTTACCAACCTCACGTTGATATTGTGATCGTATATCCGGGGTTATTAATTATCTTAACAACCCCGGATATACGATCACAATATCAACGGGAGTCCTCAAACCTTGTTCAGTCATATTGCTGCGCAGATCGTTCGACTTTTTACTCGATGAATGTAAGTATTCTTTATGCATCCATTTTTCTTAAATATCGTGTAGGCCTTTGTAAACGAGGTGCAGGATCGCGTCTTTTTGACAAAACTTTCCCATTGAATGGCAATACTCCATTTTTTTCAAGAACGACCCAATTCTGACAATAGATACAATACTGCGCATTAATGTGTAAATCCATCTAAAGGAAAGTCCATTTTTTCCGAAATAAATAAATATTATATAGTTGAGGTTTTAAAATTGAATACTATAAGAGTTCAATTTAATGCATTTTGAGTCCAGGTTGGAAAAAACAAATGATAAATGATAAGGTCTATTGTTTTCTAGTTTTCCAATCGGAGATTTATTTCTGATGCCAACTGAAAGTGTCGGGATAGTTTTATCGGAGGGATCGTGAATACTAGAGATGGTAAACCATCTCTAGCATCTCTAGTCAATAACATTGTGGCAAACTACACGGGGCGATCAGGAAAACGATACTAATTCAGTTCGGCGGAACTCACAATTCGGATACGTATCTGAATTTAGATACCTCGTATCAACATTCTGATACCGTCCTTATCTGAATTTTGATTAACCTGAACAGCTGAAACGGGATATCAGCTGAAATTGATATTCAGCTTCGCCGCGCACCATACCGGTTTGTATAAAAGTCAATAACATTTGGGCAAACTACACGAGAGCTCGGAATGTACATCCATGTACATTCATCAAAATACGTTCGTGCGCCTTACACATTGCGTGTGCGTGCACGTTAACATGCGACTTGGTAGTACGCGTAGGTATTACGCGTAGGCACAAACACACACGTGCAGTTGAATACGCAGCGTGAATCCACATCTGGGTGACGCGTCATCGTGTAGACACAATCTCTTACTCCAGAATGTTCATCGATGTACATTCCGAGCTGTCGTGTAGTTTGCCCCATTATCATCATTTATCATCTAAATTCTAAGAAAGTTTTGGCCAAATTGTTTTACCTTCTGTGATAAGGAGCTATCAGGACGTGTTTCGAAGCTGTCCCGTTAGAATTGCACAGATGAAAATGAAATTTCCACAGATACATTTTTCATAGATACAAGAAAGATGTTCTACATGAACTTGCCAACTTGCGCCATCGATTTGTTTCCTGCGCCACAAAAAGCGTATCAAAATTCAGATACCCGTTTCAAAACCATGAATATGCCTGAAGCGAAGCTGTGGGCATATTCGTGGTTTTGAGATCACCGAGGGCTAATATACAAATACAACATGGTATCGAGGGAAGTAGTGAAAATTACTGATCCCGAGGTGTTGGATGCGAGTGACTACTTCCCGACGCGAAGCGGAGGGAAGTAGTCACTCGCATCCAAACCATGAAATAAACCATGTTGTATTTGTTTTACTATACCTCATCAATATTACTAAAATTTGATATTAACACATCAAAAAATCACCAAAAATGTCCATTCTTCTCGATCACCGTATAATTTCCAACTGAGAAGTGATATGTATGATTACAAGGGGTGCGATAGTAGGGGTGCGATAGTTTCTCAATTGTTTCCCTGTGTGGGCTTTACGCGCACTTGGGGGATGTATAGGCATAATGCTGCCATGCGCATCAGCTTTAACTGACCAATTGTAATTCGTGGTTTCCTAATAAATATTTATGAGGTATAGGAATAAATTTAACCATACCCCGAACAAAAAGCAATCAATATTTGTTTTATATACCAAATATATAGATTTTTTATCATCTGGTTGAAGAACCATTTTAGCACTCAAAGCGCCCGATGATACTTTACGATATTTGTTTCAACTATCAGTGCTGACTGCGTCGTATTGTGCGCACAAGATAACTAGCTTACGCACTGCCGCGCGTGTTTGACCATGAATGCTTATATATAGTCGCGCGCGTAAAGCTCGAGTTACAAGACGCAAAATACATTAAGCAGGTATAGTATACAAAATCATCATGATTTTAACCATGCCCGAAGAAAAAGCAGTCAATATTCGTTTTATTTACCGAATACATAGATTTTTGTCATCTGGTTGGTTAAAAGAATCATTTTGAACTGAAAACGCCTTACAGGTTGTAACAGAAAAAATTATACATTCTTGTTAGCGATAACATGAGGAAACTAAAAATGTTGAATTCACAGACTTTCCTTTATTTGAAAGGCTATCTTATTGGCTACCAGAAGCAGCTTAAGTGATCTCATTTGATGGTCAGGTTCAAAAGTTATGACTATTTAAGTAAAGACCAGTAAAAACTACTTGGGCCGATTTCACCATTTTCGAGCGCAAATAATTTTTCATGATTCAATGAAGATAAACAATGCAGTGAGATAAAATTGACGAAAGGTACACTTTATTTCAAGAACATTTAATGTTTTTAATTTTTGTCATATGATAAGAATAAATCATAAATAATTTTACGATATTTTAGATGAAAGTTATGCTTTAACAGGTTAAAATATTGCTCATGTTCCAGAGTAAGCATACCCAGTTGCATCAAAGACTCGATATCTTTGGTGGAAACGGGAAAGCAAAGAGTTTATTGCAATATTTTTTTTTTTGCAGTTTTCTTACACAGTCTCATATTCAAAGGAAAATATGGAAATTAAAATAAACTTACTATAGCTCAATTGATAAAACTTGATTTTTAAAGAAGTTAATTTCAGAAAAATACCGTTTTCTTTGACCTGTGCTTAAATCTGGGTAGTCCTAAAGTGCCTGTGTGCTGATTCTGCCATTTAGATGATATGTTGTCTCACAAACTAGGATATCTCTTAAAAAATTCCTTTAGCGTCCCGTCCAATATTAAGAATACAACATTTAACGGGCAAGGTCATCATTATAATCGTTATAACAAAACAAAGTGGAAAACACCAATGTAAAATTTGAATGAAGCACAAATAGTCAACGATACTCAAAACAACTTTCAAATATAGCGCTTTTTTATGACCTCGAAAAACAATCAATCTGAACTACCCTACTATGATGCTTACATACTTCGATAGCTTTGTCTCGACGTCGCGTCATGCTTTGTTTCATCTGGTGTTTTGATATTGTACATTGAACAGAAAGTACAAATCGACAACTAGTATGAATGCAAGGTCGGATGACGTCGGTAAGGGTTCAGAGATTTTCGAGATCCACGGATATTAAACAATACATATAAAAGTTTACTGGGTGTATATTCCAGGGTCTTATGAAACTCTTCATACACTAACAAGCGTAATCTCACTCAGCCAGTTCAAAGAGATTGTTTTTGAGGTCGTCAAATACAGGATTGCGAGGCGGTATATTTGTGCCTGTGTGCTGATTCTGCCATTTAGATGATATGTTGTCTCACAAACTAGGATATCTCTTAAAAAATTCCTTTAGCGTCCCGTCCAATATTAAGAATACAACATTTAACGGGCAAGGTCATCATTATGACCTCCTATATTGCCTTTGTTAGATGGAACACTAAAATCAGCCTTGTAATCCTGTTGAACATCGTATGGCTGATTTGGGGCATTATGTGCTATTATTTTGCTACCGGTAAATGAATCGGATGAACTGGCCCAGGTGGTTTGAAGGTAGGGTCAGTATAATTGCCATAACTCTGCTTGTACACCATCAATTTGGATGAAACAAAGTGCATTTTGTAGCTAAAGAAGTTGGCCTTTGATATACATAAATGGCAATGTGATACAAAGTGTAACTTTATTCTTTCAGCGTAAATAACAATGTATAATTTTTTCTGTTACAACCTGTATATATATGGTCAATATAGTCGCGCACGTTTTGCTCGTGTTACTGGCGCCGCAAAGCGGGCCTAGTGAAAAAAAATATGCCCCGGGCCTAGTAAAATCCAAGCCCTCACTTTTAACCAATCAGAGGACAGTAATCTGTATATGAAGTATATAATGAATAATATGCCTCGGGCATAGTAAATTTATAGGGCCTAGTTAAATCCAGGCCCTCACTTTTAACCAGTCACAGGACAGGAATCTATTTATGAGGTGTATAAAAACAGCTACAAACTGACCACTGTGATTTTTATGTAACAAAAAGGTAGTATTACAATTGAGAACAACTTCTTTCGGTCGCAATATCGTAAATCACTGGACGTAGTGACGCTAGTCGCAAATTTGCCAGGTTTTTATACCACAAAGGTGGAATTTTTATACCACAAAGGTGGAATAAGACATTCAATTATATTTATATAGAAATAATACGGGACTATGTTTTATTTTATGCTAATTATTTAGCTTAAAAATAATTGTGAATGTGTAGGAAAAAACCAGCACCACAGAAAATTTTATAATGAAATTAAAGATGGAACAAATATGCGTGTTTCTAGAAATACTCGGTCAAGTCAGGCTTTTTTATGACAGGCCGGCAAAAACATTACAAAATATCGCCTCATATATCGGGAAAGCAAACCGGTCAACATAATGTTTCTTTGATGATTTCTGAAAGGTTTACTTCAAAACTTTAAAACAAAAATAAATCTAGAATGCTTGAATCACTAATTACAGAGATACAGAGCGTTTTCAGACCCCTACTTTACGTGTAAAAGTAAAGGAACATTATTTGGGATATTGCACCCTTTCCATCTCAGTAATCATGGTTAGTACTGGTGTAAAAGATTTCTTTTAAAAAATACTTTTACAGCAAAATATCGATTTGGTGGTCATTTTTGCCCAAAATCGTGATTTTTTCGAATCGAAAGTACTTATGAGGTCATAATTACGTAACGCCTTGGCCGATTTTCATGATTTTGGTATCAATGGATAGAGGAGACCCTACCCGATACTATGCTATAAAGCAAAGCACATTTTAGTGCTCCAATTTTAATTTCATAGGGGGTGACCCCCTTGATAGCAAACGTTACAAAAAAATACGTTGGTAAGAAACAAAAGGATCATACAAACTTATCACTGTTATTGTTTTTTTCAAAAACCAAATGTTAAAAATGAGGGACAATTTATATAGAATACTCAGTAACTGCGGTTAGTACCGGTAACTTTAAATTACCCTCGGAAGCAGCTGAGTGACACTGCTGCGTTGATTCTGTTATACATCCTCGTCACCCTTGTTTCATGGGTTCATATTAAATAATTGACAAAAATGCACCGTTACAATAAATGCAGGCCCTTAAGGGTACGAGGAATCCACATGCTCAGGAAAA